>JAHWFP010085398.1:52866-67931 GCA_023313725.1 Lithobius niger | reverse complement strand
CCCAACCCAACCTATAAAAACAAAACAAAAAAAAACACTAAAGAAAAAAGTAAACAGTTTCCTTTGGTTATTTCTGTGGCCTTTTTTTCCGCGGCTTCCTTTTTCTTTTGACTTTTTTTAGTCTTTACTTTAGTCCTAATCCACATTCGGAGTTTCATTTTCTGGCAGTGTGTTGCTAGCAGTTGTGATTAGTAGAGGTTTTACAATGTTTACTCTTCCCGCGCGAAACCCTCCCCCCCCCCCTTCCGCGAAGCTCGGTCTGACTGAGTATTGTCCGAGGAAATGCCGAGAAAAGAAGCTCCTGAGTTGAATACTTTCATAAATCAAAAAAAGAAAGTTAGACGTTCGAAGTGATCAGATACAGCGCTAGTTGAATGAAGTTGAATTGAAGATTTATATTATTAAGAAACTAAGCTGATCTGGTCGAACAAATACCGACCATGTTGATGTTCTTGCGACCTTATATTCCGTGCCCCCTCTCCATTAAGTTGTCGACTTAGGAATTAAAGTTAAAGTTTGGAACTGAACGTTTCACACAATCGGGTCACAAAACATGGGACAATTTCGCGGAAAAAGTTTCTAACCTATATCAACTTACGTAAGGCGAATTTGACTTCAACGAAAGCAAGTCCAAACCCCGAATTTTTTTTGGTTGGTTTGGGGTGGTTTGCCCACATCACCCCCCCCCCCCCCCTTCCCCTAGAGATTCCGGCGCTGGTTCAGCCAATAATTAAAGGATAAAGGAAACCTAGCCCAATGTTTCCGGAATTTTCATTTGCAGCTGCATTTTGTCGGTGAATATTAGTCCCCAAACTAAAGTCATTAACACTATTTTCTTACACCAGGTCAAAAGTGCATTACGCTAATGTTTAAATCACAACAAGCCTTGTCCTATCCAGACTAAATTACTAAAGTTCAGTCTGCAAGTCATTGGATACTTCGATCATTTCTACCCGCGCGTGAGAAGTGGACTCGTCGTCCAATAGTGTCTAACAGCTAAAACGAACTTAATGTCGTAATTATTGGTCGTAACAGTTTAGAATTATCCAACCTGCGACATGAAATATGCATATTGGTCATTTCTGAAACCATTACCTTAAAACAAACGCACTTCCGCAGCCATTCACGCCCTGGAGGAAGTAATCCATAAGGAAGAGCTGCAGAGAAGCCAACATTTTTCTGTCTAAATTTCATTGTCCAATACTGTACATTTTTCAATCCGCAATTCGCCTTAAGCATCGACATACACGTTATTACTCCATTTGGGACAACTCGTTGCTGAAGTATATATATATATTCACTTTGCTTAAAGGGTTAAATGAGAACTGTTAAGATGTAGTGAGCTTTACGGAAAGCTTGGAGAGTGACATTGTCAATATGTTTACCAAATTTCAGTTTATCATCAACGACAATACCTAGATCTCGGTGATGAGAGACAAGCTTTAGCTGCTGGCCAAAGATAATACTAGTAGCGGATGTTATGTTTTACCTAACATATAATTGGATTCTGAAAAGCAGCACGTGATGAAACTTACCATTTGGGTCTTTCTATCATGCGCTTTCTTCAGTAAGTAGGGCTTTACTGCCAACATCCAAGGCACACACAGAAGCGCCACGATCACAAAAAATGTTTGAAGGCCTTGCTGCAAAACAAGAAAAATTTGTTTTACATTAAATTTTTTATGCAGAAGAATATGTAAACTAAGTATTGATGGAAGTAGAATGTTATACCAGGTTTGTTTTAAGAGGTATTGTTATAACGAGGTTTAACTGTACTGTAATGGGAATTTTTAATTGCTACTGAAAGTCGTGTCAACATTCTTTAAAGGAACAAATCTTATTGTTGCTTTACCAGGTTAGGTTAGGTTCACGGGAAAAGATTTGTTGGCTCAAATTCAAAAAAGAAAATACTGACGAGAATTTGCTTTTTTGAAATTTGAGCATCAATAAATTTTTTCCCACGGTTCTGAACAGTCACGAAAAGTGAATTTAGAGCCACCAATGCCACAGGGTTGGTCCGAAGATAACCAAAGTACGATGGTCGCGTTTTTCATAGGTCATGTTCGTATACACAACAAAAACTGCGACTTCCATACAAACAAATCAACCACCTGGGTTATACAGATTTTTTATTTTATTTTAGTTCGCAGGAAGGTTCAGGAATACTCGCTGGCTCAACTACAAGAAAAGGGCTTTCCACTTAATTACTCTTAATACGTTGGTTGCAAGAATTTTTTTTTCAGTGATAGTAAACCAGCAATATATGGAAAAAATATTAAGGCCATTTAAAAAAAGAAAGTAGTTTCTTGGGCGAAAAAAAAAATGTTTTCCATTGTAAACTTATCAGACGCTCGTGGTGAGGACACCTCAACACCACCGAAGAAAAAACCTGACGGCAGCATTCTTCCGCACCAGATTTTAGTCAAACATGTTAAAACATTAAAACATTTGCACTTTACATTCACATTTGGTAAATTTACACCTAGTTTAGGTTATAAATGACATGGGGGGAATTTACATTAAATTCGACACCAGAACTTTGCTTAGTTCATATAAACAATTTCAAATACAAACAGTGAGTTTTTAGGCAACGGGGATTTCGCAACATCGTCTTTATGGCATTCTAACTTTAAAAATGTAAATATATATTGTTCCTTTAGGCATGAAGCCAAAACACTTTCCAGCTTAGTTATGTTTTAGATGCTGAAAACACACGATATTTTTTATTTGTAACAGGTGACGACTTTGTTTATTCATGAAAAATATCCGACGTTCAAACCTAACCTAACCTGCGTTATGGCCCATTTTAACTAGCTGGTATATTTAATCTTCTAATTTTTGCACTTACTGCACTTTGGTAAACTTAACTTCTTGCCATGAACCCTACCGGAGCTCAAACTTTTATGTTTGTTTATTTTTACGGACCCAGTGTATGAATTTTTATGTCTATTTTTTTTAGCATCTCCATCCAAACTCCGACCGTAGCAAACCTCTAAAAACGAAAACTACCTTTCCTTCGATAAAATCATGCCTTGTATATAGCAATCAGTTTCCCAAAGTCGAATATTTATTCTGAGCAATACACTTCGTTCCCCCCCCCCTCCAATAACATCGTAGTTTATTATTTTTATAGGCCTAAATTCACGTTGTTTACGAGTTTTAAACTCACTGCACTCATGCCAGGCCTCTAATCATTTCACAAGCCGTTAAATAACTCCTTTGTCGACTCAGCTCCTGCTATAAACAATGTAAATACACGGAGTCAGCACCCAAAGCATTGAGAGCACTCAGCTACCCTGCCCGTCCGCGCTGTCATGTCCGATAGCGACAGCTCGGCCGGTTTTGGTCAGTCTCTCCTCCTCTAAGTGTCCACCTCGTCCCCACTCACCCCCTCCGTCGCTCTCCTACAGGTCTGCGCTAACCCTCTACCTGCCTGCCAAGCAGAAGGCATAAAAACCCAGACGCAGTAGAGTTTCGTTAGCACAGCTCAGGATTCTCAAAGCTAGAGGTCGCTACGCCGGTCGGGAGTGGAGATGCCGCGGTCCGATTGTTGCCATGCCGGGCAAAGGTAGTGGTTCGTATGCAACTTAGTTTAGATTGAAAATTTAACTTTTGGACTTACACGTAAAAATTTATAGTTTAACTTAACCCCGTAGCTTTGAAGGTAATTTTATGGTGCGTCAAGCCAAACGGCATTTCGGACGTTGGCGGCCGTAATTTAAGGGTTCACGGTCCCTTACTAAAAACCAGCTTTATTTTTATCGTTTCTTTAAACGCAGTTTAATGTAAACAAAGGACGGTTTGATCTTCGTGGGAGGTTCTATCGATTAAACGCTCGGATCGACTTTATATGTAGCTGCGGCTTCTATAATTTAAGGAGTTGACTTATCAACAGCAACTCTGGGAGGTTTAATGCTTTGCTAGTACACGTAGAAAAATAACTGTAAAACAGGTCTACTATTACTAGTCAGCCGAGGCTGTCTGTAATTTAGAGGGCTCTTTTGCGAAATCCCCGTTGCCTAAAAACTAAGGCTCGGCCGATACCGATATTGGCATCGGTATCGGCACCGATACTAGCGGTATCGGTATCGGATCCGTATCGGCCAACTGTTTGGTCAAGTATCGGTTTTTGCGATATCTTCGCCAAAAATTGTCCGTTTTTGATGTTCCAATACACCATTTTAACCGTTTTTTCGAGAGCTTTCCAATGGTGCTAATTTCGGAGCGATAGCTTCTGTCGTTCTCAAATTATTTAACAAAAACCAAAATCAGGTGCCAAAAAACTCACTTAACTGCAAGATGCTTGCTCATTGAGCTTTGAGATTCGGAATTTTTCATCAAATTTTGTTTCTGAATATGGAAGAAACATTAACTTTGCTGGAAGTAATGCATTGAAGTATCGGCATCGGTATCGGTGATGTAGCATCGGACCGTATCGGTATCGGATCGGATCGGTCAAAGTTGGTATCGGCCGAGCCTTACTAAAAACTCAGTTTTTGTTTGAAATTGTTTATTTGAACTAAGCCAAGTTCTAGTGTCGAATTTAATGTAAATTCCCCCCGTGTCATTTATAACCTAAACTACATTTACATTTGGTAAATTTACACCTAAAGTGCAAATGTTTTAATGTTTTAACATGTTTGACTAAAATAAAAACCAGGAGTTTTAAACATCCAACGGTTTATTCGTTCGTTGTTTGTTAGCAGGTAGTATTTACGATAATTCTCGTCGAATATAACTTAGCTAGCCTAATTACCACCTTGGTGGCAGCGTTACCGCTTATTATTATAGTTAGCCTACATGATTAGGACAAAAGTAGCTCCATTCTCTACACCGGGACTGTAGCAGTTGTGCTTGTTTAAACCAAAAAGTACCAAGAGTGATAATAAGAAAGATCCAGTTACACCAGGCGACCGGCGATGCTACAAGCACCTACCCAGTCGTAGCACCCGCCGTTACACCATGCAGGCGGGCAGTTTTTTTTTTTTCATTTTTTTTTAGCCACACCAACAACAATAATTGCTGTTGTTAAGAGTAATAATAGATAGTAGTAATAATAAGAGTAATAATGATATTAGGGATCGACCGGATACCGTTTTACCGGATCCGGGTTGGTTCCGGATAATTTGATGTCAGAGCCGGACTGGTTCTGGATCTAGATGCCAGATCTGGATCGGTACCGGATATTGGGTAATTCACACACAAAATAAAGTTGTTTATTTTTTTCCCCCCTTATTAGTTGCAGCTATGGTGTTAATTTTCGCTTTGTTTCACATTACTTTCTTACATTAAACACTTAGAAGTCTTACACTATTAAGAGTACCAGTATAATTGCATGTAGGTTACAGAACTGTTTTGCAATGTTGCCAAACTCTGCAAATTCTTTTTGAAAAAGTCAAACAAAGCACTCGTTAGGTTAATCAATCAAAAAACATTTTTCTAGTTGTGTTATAGAGAATTTTCTGTTTCTCTAACAATATTATTATATTGACACATGAATGTGAAAAGTGCGAAATTATATTAGTTTATTGTGAAAAATATTATTTCATATTAATATTCTTGGATAAAGCATACTAGGTTATTTATGTAATTTAGTAATATTTAGATTACCATTATTAATGATAAGGGCAATGTTTGAAAAGTACTGTGCAAAGTAGGCAGTGATCAAAATCAGTTCATTTCTAATAAAAACTAATTGTGAACTGCTGATTTTGTGCCAGGAAGGGATGTGGCTTGTTTCTGATTGGCCAACCCTTTTTTCTGACCAAAATTGAATCTCAGCAGTTATTTCTGTTCACCGATTTTGGCCAGAGCCAGAGAGTTTAAATTTCCTGCGAGTTAGTCAAGATCCAGGTTTCCCAGTGGTAAGATGTGAGTATCAATAGTTCCTTAGTATAGCCTAACTTTGATTTTATGTAAGAATGAACAAATTTCGTAAGTGTGTTTAACTTAAAGTGAAATAGAGAAAGAAAAGATATTCTTTTGAGTATAGGCATAAAAAATGGGAAACAAATTTATCTGTATTTTACGATCATTCTATAGTTAATTTGTACTACGTCACATTCCCAAGAATAAAGCCTATATTTTCGTAGATTGACTCAATCTCCTGTCTATTAGTAAATACATCAGAAATTGTGGGCTTGCAGTTTTCTGTCATGACTTCCCAACAAGCACAATTGACTAAAAACTATACGGTCACGAGCCAATAATGACTAGAAATAATGTCACGAGATAACTGCTAACAGTTGAAGGATTTCTCATTGATTAGCCTACTGCTTCATTTTGAAAAATAATTTGCAAAATTTTGGAATATTTGTGAAACCAGTATGTAGTCTATGCATTTATTATACATTAAAATTATTGAATTTTGGTTGCATTAAAAAAAAATCAATCACAACAGGTCTTTTACTTACAGCTTTATTTTACGTTGGTTTCGTTCCTTTTTTGTTTTCAGTCCTTTTTAAATTGCGTTCGTTCCGTTTTGTATTGCGCACAGTATAACAAAGACCGAAATCAAAATAAAAGAACGAGAGCAAAAAAAAAAACCCGTCCTACTTTTCGAATTTAACCCCTTGGCGTCCAAACCACGATTTATCGTCACTTCAAAACCGTTTCTAAAACTTCCGACGCACCCTCGATTCAAAGTCCCGTTTGGAAAGAAAAACCGCCATTGCATAAAACAAAGGTGTAATTCCGACTGAATTAGGTACTTTGGCACGTGTATTTTAGATTTATTTAATTTAATATCTTTTACCTTAAGTGATGTTGTTGTTGGCCGTGTTGTCAAAATTGATATGAAATTGCTTTTGTTTGCTAAAACTAGCCCCTGGTTCATCGCAGCGGGGGCCAGTCACAAGTGACGTCACGCGAAGCGAGTCGAGGTCCCAGCCATTGGAGCTAGCAGGTGCGCGTCTCTTGGCGGACAGCTGGCTGGGAGTGGGAGCGCGATGGCGGCCGTAAAGGGATTGCTTTCAACGATAGTGAATATAAATTAGGAAATAAAACAACTTTAAACTACTTATACGGTATTAAAAGCTTTAAAAAAGATGTCGGAAGCCGTAAACAACGCTGTAATGGAAGAATAACCTGAGGACGTTATCATTTCAAGGTCTCCCATGTACTGCAACGGAAGGTGAATATTTTCGTAAAGCGGATCTACGTAGTCGAACTTCAACTTTTTTTTTTTAAAGTTATGAAAACCTAATACGATTGTCCCAAGTATATTTTTTTGCAATAATTTACACTGTATTATGTCTGCAATTTTTTATACCCGTAGCTCGCTTAGTTACTAAGATTTATTTTAACGAGGCAAGCAACATGTTTACGGCGACAATGTTTTGGTTGTGTTGCAACCGGTATCCGGCACAATATAATTGCCAAATCCGGATCTCACCGAATACAGCATTACCCGGCGCCGGATCCGGATATATCCGGACTCGGTCGATCCCTAAATGATATACGCGTATAGCCTACCTATTGTTGGTGTGGTGCTTGTGATGTTTTTTTTTTTTGCGGTGTCTCGTAATCATATTTTGCTGCAAGCGCTGCGGTAAATAGCAAAGAAAATTTAAAAAAAAAGTTCCGTGCGGCGGCTTTTAGGCGGTGCGGCGATGCCTGAGAAACAACTTTTTTTTTAAATGGCCTAAATAAAATATTTTAAAAGGAAGGGTTTCAGTCAGCACTAGAAATTTTAGCAACGCCAACTAGAATTAACGACGGCCAGCTTAAAATTTGGCTTGGTAGACTTGTAAAGAGTGCTACGGCGAGCTTAAAATTTGGCTTGGTAAAGCGTGCTGCGGCGAGCTTAAAATTTGGCTTGGTAAAGAGTACTTTGGTGACTTTATTGTCACGGGTGAGCACGCAAGCACGACCGAAACATCAGGAGTTGGGTAAATAAAAAAAAACCAGGCCTGTTGTACAAAGGGGGGGGGGCTGTAGGCTTAAGTTTCAGCTTTAATTACAAAGTGGGTAATCAACCAGAAAGGGTAATTTATGCAGCAAAAGTCTGAAAAAACTCAAATTGCCAGCTAGTGGCAAAAATCTGTTTTTACTGCAAAAGCTGAAATATTCATTACCTGCAAATTTATCATTCTTTTTCGAATGCTTCTTCTCACTAGAGATTCAAATAACCAATCACCGGTCATCTCGTTAACCTTGGAAGCCGCAATTCTCCATTTCTATTGCTACGTAACTATATACATTACCTGTAAGTTTAGCATTTACAATAGACCTCGTCAATGTGGCTGTGGGCACCACCTAATTCGTCCCCTGTGTGTTTGGAGCTGGTTCTCCAATAAGTCAAGACTCTTAGTATTAAAAAATTGTAATAAAACACAGTAAACAATGGTACAGGATCTTTTTCTAGAATTGGTGGCCCTGAAAAAGGCCATTTGTGTTGATGTTCGTCCTCTACATTGACATTAGTGCAGCTGTTGGGGAAGAAACACTTATGGCAGCAATGATGGGTTCCGGTTTTGTGGAGTCAGCTTGGATTGTCATGTGACGGAAGTGGTGCGAAGTGAAGACTTGACATGTTCCTCCAAGAAGCGGCTTGTAGAATCTCGGGAATCTGCATGCTGTTATGAAGAGCCCAAGAAGCAGGGGTGTGTGATACGAAGTTTTTCAACTCGATACTGATATTTTTTCGATACTGATACAGTTTTAAAAAAAGCAGTTGATATATAAACAAGGCCACATGACTTATCTATAGCTTCCTTTATTTAAAAATTACAATTAACCTTTAGCCGGAAATATTTTCGATGTTAATAATGTTAAGCTTTACCTTACTTGTTACATTAAAAAATTAACTTTAAAAGTATTATAAAGTCTATTGGTACTAATGAAAAACAATTATTAAGTTTAATTAATGTAGTCTACAAAATAGACAACCGTAACGAAAAAAGGCAACACAGACAAAAACATCAAAATACCACGGGCACATGTTGATTTTGGTTTCTATTGCTTAACCAAAAATATCACCTACAATTTATAGCATTCCTTCTTGTAATGCAATTTCCTCTGGAGAAGAACTTACAGGCCTATGCCTGCCAGCTCGGTAGCCTTGATGTGCACATGCGCGATGCACTCCTCCCACAGAAGCAATGGCCTGAGACCGTGTCTCATCGTTCGTGCCTCTTAATTGTTACGATGGTAACTTAAGAGCGGAGGCAGGGTGGGTACAGGTAATGGCCCGTATGAATAAAGTTGGAGCAAATGCACAAAAGCAAAAGGTAGAAGGTTTTGCTTAAAGTAAAAGGTACGAGTAAAAGCATATCCTCTATTACGTATGAATATTGAATAATGATTACCTTTTGCTTGGGAGCAAACACTTCAATCTGTAAGTAAAAGGTCAGTGGGATAGCCCGGCGGCTGGCTTTGCTGCATTGCACGGTTGCTTGTATGTGTAGCGCACACTTTCTTTTGGGGTTCGCGTACTAATCTTCGTGGATACTCGGATTTGGTATTCCGACATCCACTTTAAGTTTTCTACTTCAAACCAAACTCGGCCTTTATAGTGATTGTGGATTAGTGAGGAATGAGACTTGTAGTGTTTTTCCGTCATCGTAATGTGAACCACAGTCACCGTAGGAAGATGTGAGCCTGGCTCCGACTAGATGCATCTTTTTGGAAGGATTTGCTTGCCTCTTTGAGCATAAGGTTCTTTTTATTCACAAACCATTTACTTCTTGAGCAAGAGGTCGGGAGTAAAAGCACTTGCTTCTGACTCAGAAGTAGGTGGTTTTCCTTTTTTTTTATTCGTACTACTTGAAGGATTTGTTTCATATTGTGCAAGTAGGTTATCCTTTTTATTCATACGGCCCATTGTGTAGCGGTGCTTACAGGGTCTTGAGGTGCTTACTGTCTGGCACAGACATCTGGTGTAGTTGCAGTTAAGTTAGAGTACTCATAAAGTGACCGTTTTGACTTTTGCGGAAAAAAAGCATAGCAGTATCTACTGCATGGTTAGGAGTAGAGCGCCAAGTCCTAATTAAAAATTTTAGTACCAACTAATCACGGTTTCGCTGCTACTATGGCGTGTATGTATTTAATTGCCTTTGCCTAACCCGGAGTTTAAATAATCATGATCTATAATTATTTAACTCTGCAAATTAAATCTGACTATAAGTCAAACTGTGGTTTAAAACAACTCTTGGTTTTTAATAAGGCGTGCGATCAACAATTTACATTTCAACTAGTTCAGTTTTCACAGGAAGCTTTAAATTAAAAGCATACTCGGATTTTTAAAAATAAAATTGGCAGGGGAACTAAAATTGAGTTCAAGGTAACAAAATTTCGAATAGAAAAATCGATTCTAGTTATCACAACTCTCTAAGTTGCAAAATGATCCTAACATTAGGTAAAATAGTCTTTGAAAGAAATTAGCAATCCTGGCACGAAAATCACTCAACTATCACACCGAATCAAGGTTAGTATTATATGGATACAACCATTCAGTGGTAGAAGTTGTCCTGAAATTCCTGAATTTTGAAAATTTGTCCTAAAATGTACTTGTTTACGTAATGTCCTGAAATTCCTAAAATTTATGAAAATTTTAAAATTATTCGCACTTAATAAAAAGGAATTATCTATGCCTTCATTTTTGTACCTGCATAACAAATACGGTAATATACGATCGTCAGCCACCACTACCTGCCATCATGGACTGATATACTATCACTCTACGTGTGATAGCCACCCGACGTCTCCACCCGTCGCACGGCTAGCACTACCACACAGGGATTGTTGTCTCATCGCTCGCACGCCGCATGGATAGAGACATACTTTCCCGAATACTTCACTCCGCCTACGGCACACCCCGCTCGTTAGGTTATTCCATACCTCGTCCGACGGACGGCATTCTCGGCTAGGACTTCTGCCAAGCCCTCGTCTGCAAGACGAAATTCATTCTCACAATATTTTTGTGCAACCGATCTCTCAGTTGTCTACGCCCAAGTTAGCACCACGACGCATTGTGTTCAAGGCCCACTCCAATGCGCCTAGTCGCCCACTCCACGGCTTGACCAGCCAATGCACGCACTTTACACTCGGCATGTAGAACCTCCGACATCGTTCATGCTCTGTTCTCTAACGGGCCTAACACAACCGCTACTCTATAAGCTTATTTCCCTGCTCGGCCCTCAGCCGGCTTCTAGTGCCCGCCTCGGTATTTATTATTATTATTTCCATGTGGCTTCGCCTCTCGACCGAGTTAGTGGAATTTTCGCTCTCCCTACCAACATGACGGCATTAGTAGGCATATCTCTGTACGCCCACTGGTATACGACTTAACAGATTTCCACGTTATTTCCCACTATCACTCAATAATCGCACATTGCAATAGTTTTCCGACGCCACTACTTCGCTACTCACCATGTCGGTTGACGCCGTCTGTCAACACGAGTGCCACTTTGTCTCGCTCTTTTCTTTAATTGTCGGCAGCTATTCGCTTCAGAGTGTCGCTTCCCGCCTTTTTATCAAAATCGTCCCCGAAACGCAGCATCCATCGTTGTCCTTGTCCGCCATCCATTATATGAACAACGACGTCGTCAATCCCACAACCATCAGTGCCAGCGCCAAGAAAAGTGGTCAGGGCAGAGAAGTGGGAGGGGAAGTGACATAAATTTAACATGCATTTCTACACGGAAATGACGCAAAACAGGTTACAAAGCGCCATAGGTCAAGGAAAGATCCAAATGAGTAGCAGTGAATGAGAACCAGCTCTTCGATACTCTTATTACTGCAATTTTTGTTAAACCTACAATACTTTTTGGATACCAAATATCGATACCAAGCTTTGATTTTTCGATACCGATACCGAGAAAGTATCGGTATAGTATCTTAATTCGATTGTATCGCCAATCCCTGCCAATTACTGGAAATGGCTCTTAGCTTATGTGCTGCGACTCGAATTTGATTGTCATGGCAATTGACGTATGATGCATCATAGGCGCTGATGACTGTCTTGATGCAATACCTGTCAATTTTTGCATTTATTGTCTCGATGCTGTTGTTGGACCTTGAGATTACAAAGTGTGGTATAGCCAGCCAGCCCGGAAACCCCATCCCGCGCATGCGCGAGCCTCCTTATAAGAATGGCAGCTCTGTGAGCTCGCCATCTTTTTGTCTCTCAATTGTCCATAACGTGACTCAAGAGGGGAAGCAGGGTGGGCCTGAAGGTATTGTATTCCCCCCCCTCCCCCCTCAAAAGAAACAAATTTTAGCCGGCCTTCATGGGAGCTGGCAAATTTCAGTTTCTTATTGCTTGGGAAAAATCCAATACCTTGTAACGGCGGATGCTACGACGGAGTAGGTGCTTGTAGCATAGCCGGCGCCTGGTGTAACTTGATCATACTTTCCATCGCTTGGAGTTAACTTTTCGTACGTTTTGGGTTAAACAGCACAACTGCTACTGTCCCGGCGTAGGGAATGGAGCATTAAAGTCCTAATCTTAAGACCTAACTAGTGATAAAAAGCGGGTAACGCTGCTACCAAGGTGGGAAAAAGCTAGCTAAGTTAAATTTGAAGAGAATTGTCTTAAATACTAACTTCCAGCAATCATCGAACTAGTAAACCAACTGGCGTTTAAAACTCCTGGTTGTTATTTTAAACAAACATGTTAAGATAGCACTTTACATTTGGATTACCAATTTACAACTTAGTTTTTAGTTTAAAAACGTTACTTGATTTACATTAAAATTCGCACTTCAGAACTTGGGTTTAGTTCACAAACAATTTCAAATAGAAACAGTGATTTTAGGCAACGGGGATTTCGCAAAAGAGCCCTCTAATTTATAAACAGCAGCAGCTGAATGGTACTCCCACAAGGTCAAACCGTACCCATCAGAATATCACGTTAGAAAAGGGATGTACACTCCATGAAGTACTGCGCTTCTGCAAATCTAACTGACCCAATGGCCTTTGTTTACATTAAATTAGATTAATGAAACGGTGAATAAAAGCTGGTTTTTAGGAAGAGATCGTGAATCCTTACGTTATGGCCGTTAACGTCTTAAATGCCGATGGCTTAACAAACCATAAGTTACTTTCAAAGCTAAAGGTTAATTTAAAATTAAACTATAAATTTTGAAGTAAGAGTCCAAAAGATAAACTTTCAATTTAAACTAAGTTATTCGAACCAACTACCTTTGCCCGGCATGGCAACAATCAGACCGTGACATCTCCACTCACGACCGGCGTAGCTACCTGTAGCTTTGAGATTTCCGAGCTGTGCTAACGAATGTCTCCTGTAGCTGGGTTTTATACCTGCTGTCTGACAGCCAGGTAGAGGGAAAGGGCGAACCTGTAGGAGGGGGGGGGGGGGTAGAGAGGCCTTGTGAGGAGAAGGGAGGAGGAGGGAAACTGACTCTGGCCGGCCAGGCTGTCACTACCGGAAGTAGGCATGACGGCGCGGACGGGTATGGAGCGCCATTACTGTTTTTATTCAAAACTATATTTCACTACAAAATCTATTCTCAATACGCATCGTATTGCAATTCACATTGCAAAAACTTGCATTAAATCCATGCTTCCCAGTTAGAAAATTATCACCAATCAAATCGTGCAGAAAAAAGATGAATACTTTTACCGTTGCAAGAAAACACGAACTAAAAATCGAATAGAATCTCGAATGAAATCACGCATAAAATCTCGCATTAACTTTACACGAGAGGTTCCAGGAGCGAACAAGCGATGAAGGCTTGGTGCTGACTGACGAACTGCTGCGTCTCCGTCGTTGACAGCTGTTCGATACGATCGGTTGTTTGATACGACTGTTTGTTATGACCGGTAGTGAAGAGAAAAACTTGCGTAATGTTTCGAATATAACTAAATTATTATTTATTTTCGTAATATAAGTTGTGTTATGTGTGTGAAGTTCCAGGTATGAACGAAAATAGCGAACTCGACCAATGGACAGTGCAAAACAGGTGTTACGATGTTGCCGACGTGATCGTTCCATATGTTAGGTAATCTAGTTAGGCAATGGCATGCTATGGCAATGGTTACGATCACTTAAAAAAAATTGCCCTACAACAGAGGATCACAGGGAGCCGTCACAAAATACTCTTCGTGTGCCGGCCTTTTTTTTTTTAAACTCACCTTTCTATATACATAATACTCTCAGAGTATTATGTATATACAGAGGTGAGTTTAAAAAAAAAAAAGGCCGGCACACCAAAAGTATTTTGTGACGGCTCCCTGTGCAGAGGAAGGCTTCGACTTAGGCTACTAGTTTCTTTACGAAAAATGTGTATTTTTTTTTCCTTCTCTGTTCAAATTCATCCTTGAAATACGTAAAACAGGCGTGCTGGCCATGCGAAAACGGAAAATTTAGGGCCTAATAGTAGTGGGCGTATTGGGCATTAGCCTAACTAGAAATAATTTCCCATTCTGATGCATACTCTTTCTAAAATTTGTGGAATTTACACGTGTAGGTCTGGAGAAAACTTAATAGACATCATTGTTTCTGGTTGCCGTCAGGAACATACAGTACCTGTGAATTTTAGCATTCCTTTCCCGAATGTTTCTTTTCCTAGAGGCTTCAAAGTTGTTCAAGAGCCAGCCATCTGCGATGAGCGTGCGCAGATGGTCAATAAAAGTATTCAGGCAAGGCAGCCTGCCATATTTTTTCCTCTAGCGTGAGGCTGTACGGTTACACTTTCGCTTCTTTCCCGCTTCACTGTCATTCCACTGTCGCCCTCTCAAGTTTCTAGGGCCTGTCTTCCGATGACAAGCCTGTCTGCTGCCCATTGACAAGAACCCAGTTGCTGTCACAAATGATGCCTTCTTGGAAGATTTTTTCTTGCTAACTCCCTTCAGCACACACATTGATGTCCTGGCGCCTCCATGCTGTCTCTACTTCACTTTAGTGTTCGGCCGTAACCAATTTTTTCACTTTCGACCGAAACCACTGCCAGAACCAGTGATTTGGTTTCGGCCAAAACCGAAATCATAACCGAAACTGGCAATTTGGTTTCGGCCGAAACCATAACCACTACCGAAATCGATCAATCATTTCGACCGAAACCGAAACCACTACCGAAACCGGAACCAAAACCTAACCTGAA
>JAHWFP010085398.1:0-42866 GCA_023313725.1 Lithobius niger | reverse complement strand
CTTGAATGATCTGCTCAAGGAACTTGTATGGGGCACCACATGCAAGGGATAGAGCCTACAATTTTTTGGGTCGGCTACTTTTCCCTTTTTATAAACCAGAATTACTTTTGCAGTTTTCCAAAGATTGGATACACAGTATTTGCAGACAGTCTGAAAATGGAAGGAAGGGGTGTACTAAGTTCACTTTTAAATTAAAGTTCACCGTGCATAGAAGTCGCTGTTGTTCATCACCAGTGATTGGGATGTGAGTGCGGGAAACATTATGGGTTTTCTGGGTTCGTTGGTTTCAGAGTCTTAGCTCAGAGTAAAGCTTGTGTTGCGAGAAAAATGGCATTGTAATTGTGACAAGAAGAAAAAGTAAATTGGGTCCATAGAGCAGTGGTGGATCTGGGGGAGGGGGGCAATTTCTCCCTCCCGCCTAAAGTTCCGATAACGGTCCACAAATTACTCATCAAATGCTACATAACCATCCGGTAATGCCTTAAACCACCCTGTGGTAGTCTGGAAGCACAGAAAGCCTACAAGCCTACATCATAAAAGCTAACATGGGGGGGCGCCCATCCCATACCATACATAACCACCAACAATGAGCCAAAAAAAAAAGTCTTTGAGGCATCTCCACCCCTCCCACCATAAATTCCTGGATCTGCCACTGCCATAGAGTGGGCTTGGACTTCACTGCTTCGAAGGCTGGAGGGCATAGTTAAAAGGAATACAGTTTCTGGTTAGAAGGTGCAGGTTGCAGGTTGAAAAGGGTTCGACAAGCTCTTTTGAATCATTGAAAATGAGCCCTGGCCATCGTTTTCTTTGTGATACCGCAATTATTGAACTTCTGAAATTCTGGTGGGGTGATAGCGAGCGTTTCTTCTTGAATGTAGCGATTGAACAAAATGGGCGAAGGTTTGTGATGTGATCCATCGTTTCTTTTCTGATACCGCAATTATTGAACTTCTGAAATTGTGGTGGGGTGACAGCGAGCGTTTCTTCTTGAATGCAGCGATTGAACAAAATGGGATGTTGAGAAGTGAACATTTTTTGAGGTCTTCGCACCTGAGGGGTTTGGGTGCAGGAAGTCGTTGCATTGATTTTTATGTTAGTTTCAAAAATAAAAGTGGAAAAGGGCAGGACCCTGAAGAACATCCTAATGATTAAACTTTCCTGCTCATGAGGTGATGACGTTGTATGTCAAATGGGCGCATGTGATTTTGAATTGATGTAATTGGAAGATGCAGTAAAACAAGATTAGATTGAAGAAAAACTGCCGAAAATGATGAAGATTTGTCACAAAATGTCGTCTACGGAGAAAGAATACTTCAATGATGACTTGAAGAAAGTTTTCAGTTTTAGTTAGGATTGTCTTGCCATAGAGGTGCATAATTGAAGCTCCTGAGAGCTTTGCTTTGTTTAGTTATTCCCCGGAATGTGTTTAGTTATTCCCCGGAATGTCCTGGATTGGTCTGGGGTGTGTGCGCGTGGGTGTGTGTGGGGTGGGGGGCGCTGAGATTATGTTTCATGACTGAAGACTGCAGCAACTTGAAGGACATCGTCCCAGTAGAAAACTTTCCCGAAAATCCAAGTCGGAGTAAATTGCGCAGAAAATTGAGGTGTAGATTGCTAAAGGATTATGGAAGTAGGTGAGGGTGTGACATTGTTCCAACCCTGGAATCCCAGATGACAAGTTATTTTCTTGTTAGTTTTTTTTTGCTTTCAAAGGGTTAAAAAGTTGGAGTTCGATGATGAAGTTGTGATAGGCTACACGTCCTTTCACGCCTTGTTGTGAAATTCTTTGCCATCTTCTTTTCTTTTTTTTTTGTACTTCTTTCTTCGTCGATTTTTTTTATTACCTCAGGAAAAAAGTCATTGTTTGAACTAATGTGGGCACATCAAGAAATGTAATGTGATACAAATTGATGATGGAAGGAGTAGTTTTCCTTTTATGGTCTGGTGTTAAAGGTGATAGAGAAGCATAGAAAATGTTCAATCTGTTTCGATGACCTTGACTGGTTGAAAATGATGGCATGAGGCGTTTGGGTTTATGCACCTGTCTACAATTCTTTATTTCCTTCCTTAAGAGAAGCTTAGTCCATTGAGGCTTAGTACCATGTGAGAAAAAACATGGCTCAAATGAATCCAGGAAAAAATCCTTGGCATGATTTTTCAATATCAATCTTCATGTACATTTGTGTTGCATTCGGCACCTTGATAAGGTGCATGTGAAAAACGATGATGAAGGTTCACAAGGCGTGAAGAATCCTAATGAATCGGGGTTCACATTCCACTAAGTACCGTATCTCTGACAAGTGCTGTTGAGAAGCTTTAATTATAGTGATGCGGAATGTATTACAGTTGAAGCCTTGTTGGCTTCACGCTGTTGTAGTTCCAATAGTTGAGACAATAAATGACTTAGTTGTCCTGGCTTCCCTGTCATCTTGCTGATGTTCTGCGGAGCTGGCGAGCGTGTCACATGAGGATCAAGTCAGGCTAGCCTTGTAAAACATGAATTACTTGGTTTCAGTTTTGGAAAAAAAGGCAGAGAGTATGGGATGATGGAAACTGCCAGTGTAACGGAATAGGCTAAAAATTTGGTGATGAGTTGCCAGTGCCAGGAGAATGCATGAATTTGGTGCGCAGATTGTGTGGGTTGACGAGACTCGGGATGATGTTGTTTTAAGTGAGAACTTGAACCAGGGGTTGAGCACGAAGATGAAGTGAATGATGCAACAGCTGTCTGAATGGAGAATGTAAAAGAGAGTGATCGATTACCCAACTGGTCGAGCTTGTACCTAGAGGAAGGGGAATGTCGGGTTTTTTAAAAGAGATTTCCACATGAATGGCTTCCTTTTATTATTCTTCTCATGAAAAACCTGATGGTCCAGGGTGTCAGTGATTTGCAGTGATGTGTATGGATGATTGCTTCAGAGAGGACGTGTATGATGTCTTCTTTGTTGGGCCAAAGCAGGACTTATCTTTACCATGCAATATGTTTTTTTTTTTAAATTTAGCAGCAAAGGAGGTAGCGTTGTTTTCTGACGGATGTGTAGCCGAGGTTCAGGTTCTGGCAGAATGGAGAAAACGAGATGAAGCCAGTGAAGGTGACAGGAATCACAGGTGACTGAAAGAGGAGACGTAGCAAAAAACTTTTGCAGTTGCGAAACAGGGCACCATGTGGGAGACAAAAGATTGCAATTATGAGATTAACTGCAGAAGGAGATCAAGCTTGCTGGAAACCGGTCCGAAGGGAATTAATCTATGTCAATAACAACATGCAATGAATTTGACTTGCGAAAATGTTGACGAGAAATCAGAGAAGGACATGCAAGACAGAACATGGGCCTCTTGTGGAATGACAACGGTGGTAAGAAGATCAGACGAAAACTTTGTGTAAACAGCATTGACCGGTGTTATGTGACTTCAAGGTGACAGACAATGAACAAACAATTTCAGGATTGGTCCACTTGCGGATCATGGTGAAGTTTCTATCAGATGTGGCAGTAGGGACGAGTTCATCTTCAGGCTCGTATCGGGGCGGGATCAGGAGATTGGCATTGGCGAACTTCGTGACAAGCCGTCACAGGAAAATCTTCACAAGATGAAACGTTCCAAGATTACAACGGGCGAGACATCTGAGCTGATAAGGCAGTCGCCTGTTCCTTGAGAGACAACGACACAGTCTTCGAGAGGTCTAATGCTTTGCCAAAGAAGCAAGGGTCATGAGAAATTCAGTTGCATTTAAGTAGAACCCACAGATCCTTAGGTGATTTTATATGTATAGTGGCTTCGGGAAGAAAGACTGGGCCAATGCAGAAAGCTTCCACGGCACAGCAGGTTCATCTTGTGTTGGAACACTGGCCTTAATCTTGATTTGAGCTTAGCATACTTGTCTACTAGCTTGACATAGGCTGAGAGCGAGTCTTGTCGAACATTTTCCAACGCTCTCGAGCGACTAATTACTTTCAAAAAGAAAGCTTTAACAGGATCGAGTTTGTCTTGCACTGCCACTTCTTGTTGGGGAACAAGGACACTGTTGAGAAAAGGAACTTGAGATTTTTGAAGTTCTTGATGTCTGCATAACGCTTTGGATCGGCAAAAGCAGAAACCACCTTTGAGGATGCAACAGCCTATGCAGGTGTGTGAGAGTTGTCAGGACCAGCTGGTAATACCTTTGAAGGTGGAGGCAAAATGCTCATGCCGAATTACTACGATGGGCATGAGGCTTAACCACACTGGAAGGCTTTGGCACAGTGTGCAGAAGTGACGATTTCGCAGGAAATGACGACTTAAAAATTCTGTGGCTTGCAGAAGGTTGTATTATCGGCAAGCCTGTCGACTTTAAAGCTACAGTGGTCTTAACGAGTAGGAACTTTCCAAGAGTCGGTGGAATCCCCTTTGGTAAAAAGGGTAACGAACCAGGAATAGGTGATGTAGTCTTCATCTTTGCCATTTAATTGTTCTAGACGAACCTGTGAACGACATTGCATCACTAAAATTTTCGACCACAATCCAATTTCAGTTCCTAAGCACACATTGCAAGGGTGAGAAAAATAATCACACGAGTGATGAAGTTCGCTGGATGGATGGGGGTATAGACGGTGTTTCTTAGAGATGATTGCTGCACATTCACAGGTGTCCGGCGAGAGTGGCACGAGGCTGACAGGAGCCAGGGCCATCGGGTAGCGGAAAGAAACTTGATGAGGGTGCCGACGGACGCTTGCGCCCTATAGTCTTCAGAGCCATGACGGAAAAGAAGAGAAATGGGAGAAAAGAAAAACGTGTTCGCCCTATGGCAAGAAGCATCATGTTATGGGAATTGCTGCTCTTTCGCCCAGAGAATTGGTAGAAGACTTGCTTCCAGTTCCGGTCACAGGGAGCCTTTCTGACTTCCTTTCGCTTCCGGTTTGAGACTGCCTTTCGTTTCCGGTTGGAGAAAACCTTTTAGCTGAGAAGAAGGCATTCGCTTCCGGGTTTGGTTCACTTTGGTTTTCTTTCGCTTCTGATGACAACGGTGTGCAGAGCAGGTGATGTCTTACCATTCGGTGGTGGGTCCCTTTAGCTTAGTCTTTCGCTTCCGGGAGAGGATGGGGTAGACCTTTTCGCTTCCTTCTATTCCTTAAAACACAGCGGACAATAGAGAGAAAATGACGCACGTCTGATCGGGACGAGAACTAATAAAAGTTGCCATTGGCACACATGGACTGTTTTAACTAGTTTGGATGGGAGTACGCATGCACTCCGGGGGTTAGTTGTTTGTAAATCTCTGGAGGGAAAATGCATTCGAAAGTAAGAATGCTGAATTTACAGGTAATGTAAATTTCCGCAGCAAAAGAAAAATAAAATACAGCAAAATTTTAATTTGGAAGTCGGTCACAATACAACACTAACAATTTTTTTTTTGAGATTACAGATATTTGCACATTAATGTTAGAATAACCATCGTATTCTAATTAAAACTATTTACAATTACATTGTAAGCAAAATAATAGGACTAAACACAACTATCTCCACTTACAAAGTTGAAAGTTATACAACTTTAATAAAAATGAGTACGTGGTGAAGAGCACAGCCATTTTATAGGTCAGAGCTAACACTACACAGTCTAAGTTCAACGCAAAGTTTAAAAGATTTTCACAGAACATAGAAACCAACTTAACATTTTATCATACAGGAGGTCAATTATAGGGGATCAAGGCAGTTTAGAACCATCTGAAAAGGAGTCATACTTTTTTTTTTTTTTAGCTTTCTGGTGGAAGGAGAGGACCAGTAAATAAATTCGCTTAAAAAGATATTTCTAATTGCCGGGGAAGGAAAAATACACTACCTGTAAATTTCTTGCATTCAGTTCCTGAGTGCCTGTTACCCTGGAGGAAATAAAAACGCAGATACGCCCAGTCCGCACACCGACTGCACATGCGTCACGTGCGCAGGCCTCCTATAAATGGTGAATGGACAAGCCAGTTGTCATCTCTTTTCCTCCACGCAACTGTCTCAGTCACTCGCTCCTGTTACCCGCCATCTTGTTTTTCGTTCGTCGTTCGCCGTTCGCTATTCGTCGATCTTTGAAACCCATCGTCGTTCATGTTCTCCGGTCTTTGAAGCTCATCGTACCGTGCATCTTCCCGCTTGCCGTCTGTCGATCCTTAAAGCTCAACGTATCGCGTCGGTCTTAAAGAACATCACATCGTTCCCACCGCTACCTAAAGAAGTCTTCCGTTCGTTGTTCCCGTTCGCATGACCTGTCGCAACATGACGTTTCCGCTCGCCAGACCTGCTACTACATGAAGAGGTCTTCCGTTCGTCGTTCGGCATACCCGTTCACATGACCTGCCATTACATGAAGAGGTCTTCCGTTCGTCGTTCCCGTTCGCAAGACCTGCCATTACATGAAGAGGTCTTCCGTTCGTCGTTCCCGTTCACAAGACCTGTCGCTACATGAAGAAGTCTTCTGTTCGTCGTTCCCGTTTGCAAGACCTGTCACTACATGACGAGGTCTTCCGTTCGTCATTCCCGTTTGCAAGACCCGTCACTACATGAAGAATTCACCATCCCAACATGGAATCTGTTCGCTCGTTCGTTCGTTGTTGGTATTCTATCGACAAAAGATTCTCCTTCTTAAGATGATGTTGCCCATCCGTTCGTCACCGTTCATTGCACCGATCGCCCACAATCGACAACATCCATGCTGCTGTCTCGGCCTCCCTGTCTCCTACGCTCATCTCGTTCATCCTAACCGAACGTAGACTTTCATCATTCTGTTCGTCCACACTCAGAAGCAAGTGATGCACTCACCTTGTGACAAGCACCCCATCGCTGTTACAGGCCAACCTGAAAATTTCCTGCTGAGACGCCTCTTCCATCGCTGGCCCGGCCACCGTTCAAGTCTGCCGTCATGGTCATTCGGTCCTGTTGTCTGCCATTCTCTTCTCGTTCGTCGTTTGACGTTCCCGTTCGTCGTTCTTGATCCCTGAAGAACTCTGAGCGTCGTTCGTCGTTCCCGTTCGTCATTAATCAATCTTTGAAGCTTATCACGCCGTTCCTGTCCGTCGTTGGCTGATATTTGAAGCTCATCGCATCGTTCGTCGTTCCCGTTCGTCGTTCGCGTTCGCTGAAGCTCACGGCATCGCTCTTTGTTAGCAAGTCTAGCCACTCGTCACCGCACGCCAACTTGATGTGCCGACTTTCATCATCAACTGCCTCATTCCACATGTCTGTTGACCTGACGTTCGTCTTTTCCATGCGCTCTGTGGCACCCTGCTCACCATTAAGGCCCTTTTACGCCATGCTCCCTTGCATCCTTGGCCTGTCCTGCTCAGCATCCATCTGCCATTCACCACTCAAGTTCCATTCATCGGTTGCTAGCCCGCTGCCGCTCAAGCTCATTGCGTTCATGCACCTTTTCACCATTCACAAGCCGTTCGTCGTCCGTTGACCTGGCCGGCCTTCAAGTCCATTACCCCCCACACATCTGTTCGTCGTTTGCCTACAGCTCATCGTCACCGGTCAGGCCGTCATCCACAAGCCATCCCACATGCACCGTCAAACCAACTGCAAGCTCTAGCACTGTTCGCTACACCGGTCTCAGCATCCGCCGCTCACTAACCGTTCGTCGTCGCAAACCCTTGCGCTAATCAGCCCTTTCGCCGCTCATGAACCCGTAATCAACCGCAAGTCCATGAGCCATACGCATTCAGTTCATCGTTTGGCCCGTGCGCCGTTCGCTGCCCGTTCGACGTTTGCTGGTCCGTCCGCTGCTCTCTACTCCACCGCTCACGGGACCGTTCGCTGTTCACAAGCCGTCTACCAATCGCATGATCGTTCGCCGTTCGGAGAACCGTTCGTTGCCAGCAAGCCGTAATCATCTTCAAGCCTGCTGTCATTCACGGGATCATTCACCGCTACAGGCTAGACGACCATCGCTGCTGTTCATTGTCGTTCGCCACAGCTACTTTCTCAGTCGTTCTCGTTCGCCATTCTTGTTGGCCTCTCGCTGCTTTACACCGACCATTATCCATCGAACATCTAGGGGTTTTGGCTGTTTCTAATGAATCCAATCCTCATCGTCCAATATCGCGCTTGCAACCTAACCTCATAACGTCGCCAATATCACTTCATCCTGCCATTCAACTGGATCACCACTGGATGAAGTCATTCATTACTTTGTTGTCGCCAAACTGGCAGTACCCAATCGTCAACAGACCATTTACCTCCCTCAACCGCTCACTGCTACGATCCATCAGACAACCACTGCATCACTCTTTTTCAACCAACTCGGGTGAAATCCTTGTCAACACTGTTCGTTATTCGTTTTGAACCATGGTGACATCTGTTCCACATTTCTCTCATCACCATCTCGGCTTCATCTGCCATTTTCATGCTCACCGAGGGAAATTCACAAGAGGAATACAACATCGCCCGGCACTTCACTGCAGGACGATGCCCCCAACATCACCCCCACGTTCCCGTGCACACGTCCCAACATTACTGACAACCGCTCACAACTGCACCACACACAATCGACATCCGCCGTTTTGCCAGATTGGATGCTGCTCATCCCACCTTCCCTCCCTGCGCCACGCTTGAACTCGCCCTCCTTAAAACACAGCTCATCATGTCCGCCAACACCATGGTTCACGCGGTGGAAAATCGTCAAGCGCCTCACTCCGGAAGCCAGACACCTGCACACGTGCTCCAATAGTTTCATTGATCAACCGTTGTGATCCACATCCCTCCTGCCAGACCCGCAGGACCTGCATTTACTACATGGATCCATACACCATATGGAAACAATCCTCCCTCACGACTGAACCGTTGTTGTGAAAAAGGACACAGCCACTGCTAAATCATCTTACCCCTCTCCTGCCTTCACAAACCACCCTAACTATGGAAAAGGCCGCCACAACCGGCTCCGGGGACTCTCTAACTCTGGGGACTCTCTTCAACGTCAACTCAGGAAGGAACCTTACCTCCGGACTTCTGTGCTCAGCTTCCTCTAACCGTCATTCTCAAGGTGTTAAAGTTCACGCCCAAACCAACCCGCTTTGAGGACCCAGCTTTCCCCTTGGGGTAATCCTGCATAACTTAACCTCAACAAGAAAGAAGCAGCAAGATTAAGGAAAACTCTAACTTTGTCGTAGAACCGACGCTAAATTCCGGAGACTTTCACCCCTTCCCCTCACTGGAATAAGGCCGATATTTAAGATACATCACCCCCAACCACCACTTCGTGCGCCAACAAAATCAAAGCTTCCATTATCGGACAAGCGAACTCAAACTCTGAATTCCACTCCGCTCCTTCAAGTCCATTTTGGTAACCATACAGTAAGCTATAAACCACGCCCAATTTCCACTTCTACCATTCTTCAGCCTGTGCACAACCTGAAAATGTTCGACGCCAAGAAGCAGTAACATCCCAGGAATGGATTAGATCAAACCAAGCCATGCCTGAAGACCAATTCATAGCCCGACAAGTCTGGCAATGGGACAATGCCCCAAGGTCCACGCCAACAAAACCTCAAATGCGATTAGTTTCAAACATACGAACTCGCACTCTTCCATGCACCCTATGCCGCCCCCATGCAAGGGAATACATCTTTTCGTTGTCGCACGTCCCTTAACACCAACCCTCTTCTCATGACATGTGTCTACCTTCCGGAATATCCAAAGCCTTCAACACTGACTATTTTTGTCGCTGATTCCTGAACCTTTCTATCATACTTTAAATTGGAAACTCATCCTTCTGATGATTCGGAAACCCGTAACCCTTCAATGCAAGAGTTCCAAGGAATATCCTGTCCTTAATCTCATGACATATTCTTAAGTGAATTGTCACCCCAATATGACATTCTAGTACCTCCAGCTCTACTCTCAACATGAACTATACCTTCTTGGTTTGGCCTACTATACAATCTCACGGAATTAAGCCCATCGAACCTTCAAGATAATCCCATTCTTTCGAAATATAAAATAATAAATATAATAATAAATATAATAATAATAATAGAAAAAATAAAAAATTCTTGAAAAGGAGGAAAAATTTCGAATCCGCCTAGCTGACTAGCTTCAACAATGGCAGGATTTCTCCCCACTCAGATGGCTTCACACTATCATCTACACTGGCCACTCGGTTGACTTTCGTCCAAAACCAATCAACGAGGCTCTGGGGACCCAGTTCGCACCCTTCGGAACCCGTCACGCTGGCGCCCGCCACCTAAACGACGAGGTCATCTGTAATGCAAGAAATTTACAGGTAGTGTATTTTTCCTTCCCCGACAATTAGAAAGCCCAATTTTACCTGGATGGGAGGTCAAAATTGGTTTCTATTGCCTAAAGGGGAAAAATACACTACCTGTAAATATCCCGCCCAACCTCCCCTCTTGAGTCACCAATCGTGACATATTGAGAGGAAAAGAGATGGCAACTGGCTTGTCCATTCGCCATTTATAGAAGGCCTGCTAATGCAGTGGGTGTGCGAACTGGGCGTATCTGCGTTTTTATTTCCTCCAGGGTAACAGGCACCCAGGAACTGAATGCAAGAAATTTACAGGTAGTGTATTTTTCCCCTTTAGGCTATAGAAACCAATTGTGACCTCCCATCCAGGTAAAATTGGGCTGTTTTTTGCCGGTGCGTAGGTTGTCATTAGTGCAGCTATTTCCACGAACTAAACATGTGTTACAAAATGGTTACTGGTTAGGGACGGCTCAGTATTTATCAGTGGGGAGTTCAGTACGTTTTTGGTTACGAAATTAACTTAACGTTTGGTCCCATCCTTGAGACACAGGGGCTCGTCACAAAATACAAGTAGGCCAGCATGGCGAGAAAAAAAACCACAACACAACACGACCCCCTGTGCCTTGAAAGGAGAGGTTTCAGTTGCTCCACCCCTTACTTTTTAATTTTATTTAGGCCTTCTGTTAACTTCTTGTAATGGACCCGTCTGTAAAGGGGCCTTATGGCATACCATTTTTTTTTGTGTGTGCTTTTTTTCAGCTTTCCACCCCAAACCTTCATGTCCCACAGTGTCATATTTGTCCAAATCCTCACTTAATACACTTTTTTCTTTCAAAGTTTTATAACAGCAAGTTGTTTTTACGATTGATTTGGGGGTATTCTGCCCAGGAGGAAGAGGGGTTAATTAGTCACAGGAAACATCTACCCAACCACTAGCTGCAACGTTCACTCTCTGAAGCTTTGGGATGGGGGGGGGGGGGAGCGTATGATGAATGGTAGGCCTTTTTTAAGTGAAAATCATACGGTACTTTGCAATTTTTTGTGCAATATTGCAGTTACACTTTTCAAAAACGTTAGAATATGAATGCTTCGAAGTGATGATGCAGGTTTGGTATCCAATTTCAACCTACGAGCGTTAATTTCAGAAAATTCTGTTACAGTGAGATTCAAAACGAAAAATTATTCTTGCTTAACGACCAGGAGGCCGACTCCGAAGAGAACCTACAGAAAATTTCACCTTTTCCAGTAAGGCCAACATGCTAATAATTTATGCATTTCAAAGATGAATTTGAAAATGCAGCGGAGCAAAAAATACAATATGGCTAAAGAAAAAACTATGAAACAGAAAAAAAAAAAAAAAAACTAGTAACCCCGAAAGTGGTTTTAATCAATGCCTTTAAAACACTCCTCTGCTGTATGGGAAAACTGGTCGTAAGAAGAGAAGTCCACTGAGCTTGAACTTGAACATTTGTAGTCTAATTTATTTATTCATTTCTAACTTTTTTCCTACCAAAAAACAAACACCATTCGGTATTTTCGTGGCTGTAAGCCTAGAGAGAATATTACGTGTACCGGGAACAATTTCTTTCTAGGAAGTAAGGGCGCATAAGATACAAGGAGGTAAAGAAAAAAAAGGGAAAATAAATAATAATTTGGTTCCTAAAATCAAGATTGCCTACACAAGCGTTTCTCCTTTCTGCGGTCGAGTAGCGTAGTAGGAGGGTTCAGCTCGTCAGCCCAGATCTCTATCGCTTGTTCATTCCTGGAACCTCTCGTGTAGAGTTTATGCGAGATTTTGTCCGTGATTTTATGCGAGATTCTGTTCGATTTTTAGTTCGTGTTTTCTTGCGTCGGTAAAATTATTCATCATCTTTTTTTCTGCACGATTTGATTGGTGATAATTTTTAAACTGGGAAGCATGGATTTAATGCATGTTTTTGCGACGTGAATTGCAATACGATGCGTATTGAGAATAGATTTTGTAGTGAAATATAGTTTTGAATAAAAGCAGTAATGGCGCTCCATAGACGGGCAGGGTAGCTTTGCGTTCTGAATGGAGGGGGAATTGAATACTGCAATCTGATTGGAAAGGAATATTGGCAACAAGAAGAGCAAAGGGAATTGCCGACTTTTGTGACTTGAGAGGCCTCAGGAACTGAGTTTTGAACTCGCAACGTGAATAGGCCTATAAATTAAAACTACGATATTAGGTATCGCAACTATTGAACGAGGGGGGGGGGGGAGGGACGAAGTGTTAGCTCAAAATCAACATTGGCTTTGGGAATAAACTTATTTACAAGACACGAGTTTAATTGAAGGAAAGCTAGTTTGTTTTCTTCTGGAAGGTAGCTATGGTCGGAGTTTGGACGGAGATGCTATTAAAAATAAACATGAAATAAACATTGGGTCCGTGAAAATAAACAAACATAAATGAAGAGCTCCGGTGGGGTTCATGGCAAGAAATTAAGTTTACCAAAGTGCATTTGAGCACAAAAATAAAAGGTTAAATATACCAGCTTAGTATTTAAAGATGCTATAACGCATTTAAGTTAATTTTAGTTGTTTGCAGAATCAGACAAGTGAATTTTTAATAGTCAGACATTTTTCATAAATAACCAAAGTCGTCACTCGTTTTATGAATAAAAAATATCGTGTGCATTATTACATGTGTGTGAGGACAAGTACCTCCTAAAACATAACTAAGCTAGTGTTTTTGGCTTTTTGTCTGAAAGAATAAAATACAAAATATACAATGTTTGGAAAACGGCGACCGGAAACGAAGTTCACTACGGCTCAGTTTGAGCGATTTTTCTTAGTGATGCCATTTATTAATGGTGATGAAATTTGCGGATATTTTTGGGCGAAAAGTTAGAGGATGTGTTCTTCTATTAAGAGCTGCAAGAATTGGTCGATTTGAAGCGTTTTCCACGGAGATATGCATATTTTAGTAGCGAGGTCTTTTTGGTGCAGTAGCGCCAAAATAAAATAAAAAAGTGTTCGTTGAAAAACGAAGATTTCTGCCCTCAGGTTTTTGCTCGGCGGTGTCAAGGTGGCCTCACCACGAGTGTCTACTACAAGACCACGTTTACAACCTTGTCAATTTTTGCATTGACAAGCCGACCTTGTCAAAGTTGGTGGCAGGCTCCTTATGAGCGAGTTTCCTGGGGGTTCCGAGGCAGGCTTCCGCTGTACCTTGAGTCAGTGGCAAGGGTTGCGGTGTTTTCTTCACGCTTCCCCTTTTTTAGAAAATGAAAGGGGTTTGAAGAGTTGAATTCAATGTTCCTTATGAAGGCTGATGCGTGAATATTTTTTCAACTGATGAGAAGAGTCGAAGGAATTCGTTGTTTTTTTTTTTTAACGGTTTTTTTTTTTTTTATTTCATTGTGTAGCTTTGGCGAAAACGGGATTTGATTCCTTGAAGGGTAGAAGTGAGAATTTTAAGGGAAAAAGGTGCTTGAAGATTACTGGTTCTGTTGTCTTAGTCCTGCCGAAAATTGGAGGGGAAGAGCCAAAGTTGGTGGATGACCAATCAGTGGACAGGGCCTTCGTTTCATGGAGTGATGTACGAGGCGAGGAGATTACGGCAACAGCCAGTGGTGACGGTGGAAGGGCTGACAGGATGAAAGCTGAATCGTCAATGAAGGGAGATTGCCAACTTTATTGGGAGCCATTCTTTCGGATGGTGGATCGTGACTGGGAGATGAGCCACATGGTCTTTGTCACCGTCCATGCTTGAATGAGGCGGCCGGAGAATTATTCGTTGTCTGGTTTTTGCTATGGAAGCCAAGCCTTCGGAAGGTGAGTCAAGCTCGAAGAGTGTGGGAAGACCACGGCATCTTCGGTGGTGGAGGTGGTCGACGTTTGGAGAGTTCACAACCGAACTCGAGCTTTCGGATCGCGGAAGTGACCCGGGAACCCACGGGGAAGGGGTATGGTGTCTTTGGATGCGTAGTGAAGTCGAAAAAAGATGGCGGACGAGTGGTAGTAGAGTCCGTAGAGTTCAGACCCGAAATCAGACTTTCAGATGGTGGAGCAGACCCGGAAAACCACGAGGGAGGAGCCACGGTGTTTCCGGTTGGTGCAGTGGCTGTCGGTCGAGCCGAGAATCTGCATGACGGTGGTTGATACAAAGCGAAGGGAAGACCGAAGACAGGCTTTCGAATGGTGGAACAGAGTCGGGGGGGGGGGGGGGGGTTTGTGGCTCGGTGGTCAATAGGCCGGCGGAATCCGGACTGAAGTCGATAGGCGTCGGTAGTTGACGTCGGAGAGTGCACAACTGAAGTACAGCATTCGGATGGCGGAACCGGTCCCGGGCCCACGGAAAACGAGCCATGTTGTCTTCGGCAGGCGTGGTTCCCTGTTTTACGGCAGCTGGAGACGTTTGCAGACGTCAAAAGGGCCCACATTTAGCTTTCGGATGGTGAGGTCGATTCGGGAGCTCAGGGGGATCAGGCTGGGGAGTCAACGGGGAGGAGCCATGGTAGAGAAACATGTGGTGCTTACTTGAGGTGTAGGTAATGGCGTGTCGTCGGTATCTGGGTGGGAGAGGGCCGTGAGGGCAGCGGCATGCTCTATGGCAGAGACGCGCTGCAATGCTTGTTTTGATTTCCACTTGAGACGTGGGAGAGGTTGTGGACAAGACAAGTTAAGAAGTTGAAAATGTCATGTCTTGGTGGGGTTAGTTGGTGTCTAGACGAGCTTTTAGTTGGGGTTAGGCGGCGTCAGTCTGAAATTTCGTACAAAACGGGTTTTTTTTTCTATCTACGTTCGAGACGAGTTTGGTGTTGAACGTCAGCTGCCTTGATTTTCACACGAGACGTGGGTTCAGCCATGGTCGAGACGAACTCTTTGAGGAGAGAACGGTGTTCGTCTTGAAACTTTGCTGTAAACGTGGGTTTAGCTACGAGCGAGACGAGCCTTGGTGTTGAGCAGCAACAGTCTTTTTTTCCTTCCTCGAGATGTGGGATAGTCACGGTCGAGACGAGCTGTCAAAAGTAGAGCCTAATTCTGCCTTGAAACTTCACTCAAGGTTGGTTTTAGTCACGATCGTGTCTGTAGATCATGCAGAGTTTTGTGCAAGTCTTGTAAGTTTTTGTTAAGGTTTTTCTTTTGACTGCTTGAAAGGTGTAATCCTTTGGAGATCTTTTTTTAGGTCCTCCATTCACCAAGGAGATTAATTCTGGCTGTGACCATGGGGGCTGGGTTTCAGTCGGGTCACATGTTGGGATTTCTGCTTGAGTTGTGGGTGGTTGTGGCAAGGCGTTGGGCTTTGAGTTGGGTGAATTATTCAAGTCTTCTGGAGTTGGGGTGTCTTCAGCGTTAATCTGGAGAGAATTAATGTTGGTTTCAGATGCTTCCGAGATTGTTGAGCGTTCAAGTTCGTTTGGTCTTTTGAGGGGAAGGAGATCAAGGGATGATTTTGAGGGCAAAGGGTTGGAGGAGCATGGTGTTGATGAACTGATGGGAGACAATGTCCGATAGACGGGTTGAAATTCCTGGTGTTGGTGGCACGTTTGGAAAAATTTCACGCATTCTTTGTTCTTGCAATTGGATTTTCCTGGCACCACATTTGCATCTCATTTTAAGGATGGCAGCCCATTGTTTTGGATAGATTGCTTTGCATATGGAGCACGGTCGGTGGTAGTAGTCGCATGAGCGGTGTCGGGCGCAGGCAAGGTAGGGGTCAGTCTTTTTCCTTCCCGAGATGATTCCAGCACATTTGCATTTTTCGAGTTCCTCAAGGTTCACTTGCGATAAACTTCCTGACAAGGATGTGGTTTTTTTGCGGGATGTGGGTGACAGATTTTCCGCCTCTGGTTCTTTCCACTGTTGTAACGCGTAGTTTGTGGGGTAATCAAAGTGTTGGTTTGCAACATTTTTCCCGCCTTTCGTCCCGAGGATCCTGCTGGGAATGGCTGTGATTCAGACCTTGAATGCTGGTGGTTTTGGGGTTGTGCTGAGAGGTGATAGTCCTGGAGTGATTCAGTTTTGTGAGTAGGATGTTTGCAAATTGGCCTTTGTTTGATTTCCTTCTTTTTTCTGCACTTTTTTTCTGACGAAATGATGGGTTGAGCGTGTTGAGGATTGTGGGTGGCCTCGAGGGTTGGTGGACGGTGTGTGGGGTTAGGTTTGTGTAGAACTGAACGAGTCAGGTTCGAGGTGTAGGAAGCATTGGCAAGGTTGAAAGATGGGACGGTAGGGAAGATTCTTTTCTTGTTAGGATCGTTGGGTTCTCCTTCGTAGTGGTCATTGCCTTGGAAGGGCTTAGTGCTGACAGAGTAGGTTTGGATTGAGGTTTGGCAACGTGATGTTATTTGAGTTGCAGAAAGGTGACAACTGGTGAGGAAAAATCTAATGGCTGAAAGGTGGAGGTAGAGTTTGGTGGGTTAGAAAACAAGAGGGTTGCTGCATGAAGGGGGAAAATGAAGTGGTCGAAGCTTGTGCAGAGTGGCGATGACAAAGCGAAGCAGAGCCGGGGTCGCACAATGACCAATTAGGCCTAATCTGCAAGTTATAAAAAATGGTGAAGTTGGATCGTTGATGATGAAGGTGTTTGAAAACAGTTGAGGAATAAGGTGAGATGAAAATTGACGCAACAACAGATTAACCCGAATCTAAGGTTTGCATTGTTATCGATGAGGGAGGTGGCGGTGAAGGCATGCACGTAGCGGTGGAGGGTAGGTTGATTGACTCGTCACGTAGCAGACAGACGATGTCAGATTGTCCCACCACAAAGATCGGGGTGGTCATCGGTAGGATGAAGTGGTTGAAGGACGGATGCAGGGGTGAAGGCGTGTCCGCTGGGCAGGCAGTCGGTCGATTGGTAAGAAGCGTGGCAGACGAACGGAAGATGATCTAACGATCGCAGCCAGTTGCAAGCTATTGCGGCGAAGTGGCAAGGAGATGCGGGATGCAGTGATGAGATGCGATGAGAGGAGACTAGACCAACAACGGTTTAACAGATTTGGGCTCTGTGTTCTAAGGGATGTAGACCGTAATGAAACGGCAGGTGGTGGGTGGAGCAGATGACGGCGAAATGGCAAACTGAACATGACTTGCAGTGGCGTTCGAGGAGGTTTCTGGTAGTGGCGGAGAAAGGGATGCTTGCAGCGGCGGGAGGTTCGCTGAATGGCCGTTGTGTGGCCGGTAAACTGTGCTTGAACGTCCATCGACGGGGGGTCAAGCAGCAGTTGGTGGAGGCGAAGCGGCTGCAGGGCGGTAACATCCCGGGAGGTTTCAGGAAATGTTGGGTTAGGGACGCATGTAGCAGCGGGTGGTGTGCCGAATGGCCGGTTGTGTGGCTGACAAACGTCGCTTGAACTTACATCGCCGGGATGGAGGTGTTGACTTGCAGTGGTGTCTGAAGAGATTTCTGGTAGCGGTGTAGAAGGGAAGCATGTAGTGGCAGGTGGTGCGCTGAATGGCTAGTTTGTGGCAGACAAACGGTGCTTTATCATCCAACGATGGGGACCAGGCTGCAGCCGATGGTGGCGAAGCGGTTGCCAGACGGTGACTTGCGGCAGTGTCCTGGGAGGCTTATGGTAGTGGTGGTAAAAGGGCGCATGCAGTGGCAGGAGGCTCAGTGAGTGGCCAGTTGTGTTGCAGACTAACGGCGCTTGATAATCCATCGACGGGGCCAAGCGGCCGCTGGCAGTGACTTGCGGTGGCGTCCTGGGAGGTTGCGAGTAGCGGTGGGGAAGAGTCACAAGCAGTGGCGGATGATTTTTGAATGGTCGGTCGTTCTGTTATCCATTGACGGGAGACAGGCAGCAGCAGATGGAGGCGAAGCGGCTGGTGGTCGGATGACTTGCGGTGATGTCCGTGAAGGTGCGGAGGTAGCGGCGTGCGGTGCACGGGTGGATTGCGCCGTTGGGCAAACTATCAACGTGAGCCAGCGGCGAAGAGGCAAGTCTTTATTTTTGAGTTTCGGTCTCGTTCATAGTCAGAATCAACCAGAAATTGAAAGCCAACCGGGAGAGACGGTGATGAAGGTTGCAGCGCAGATCATGATGTTTGGAAAGTTGGCGAGACTTGGCGAGAGTTGTCTCGGAGATGACCTTGGTCTTGCCGTGGTAGAGGCGCATGAGCCGAGGGCGAAGATGGCGCAGCGGGTAGAGATGGTGGTTTGCAAACGATGACGGCGTAACGAAGCTGCTGGGTCCAGTAATGGTGGGTGGCGAAGGCAAAGCATGCACCACGCTCCGCGAGTCGGGAGGCGGAGGGCTTGCCGGCGACGGGGCAGCTACCATTGGCAAGGGCTTGGAGGATGCCCGGAGTCACGCCATGTTGGCAGCACTGGAGCCGAGGGCGAAGGGGGAAGGGGGAAGGGGTGCAGGGGCATAAGCGAGGGCGAAGGGGGAAGGCGAAGCAGCGGAGAGAAGCGAGGAGCTGGAGGAAAAAGATGGCAGCCACCTCGAGTTGACCCATTTTATGAGAGGAGTGTGCCCCACATGTGCATTGGGTTGCGAAGCTGGTCAGATCTAAAGCGAAAAGAAAAATCCAGGAGAGAAGCATCCCTCGGGAAGGAATGCAAAAAAACACGGGTAATCCAAGTTTCCAAAGGGCAACTAGAAAAAAAGGATTCTTACATCCTCTGAGCATTTATATAATAGGAGGGGAGTGTCATGTGCACTACGAAGTTAGCAGGCTGGCCGGTGATTTGAATCTCTAGTAGGAAAAAGCATTGAGAGAAAGAATAAGTTTACAGGTAATGTGCATATCTGTAGCAATATAAGTCTCAGACCTCTAAGACTACTAAAATATAAATTTTGTTACATGTTTTGAACAAACTTCAGTGTACAGTATAATTTAAAACTGAAACAAACTTCCACATAATTTAATTTTAATCTTAAGATGGTTACTTACCTGACCCGCATAAAATGGCCTAGTATTCTCACTTTCGGCATTGGGGGTGTATTTCATGAGAAACATGTTGATCAACGCAATGAGCAAGCTGGGAGCTGATCCTGAAGATGCAGCATCGTAAGCAGTCCACTTCCAAAATACCAGAATAACCAAGTATCCAAAGATTACGGTAATAAAGATCATTTGAGGGATAAATTCGCAGAAAACATTTTCCCTCCTTTTGAAATACCTGTACATAGAAAAATCTGTAAATAAAACATGAAAGTATTTTTTCGTGCAACACACAAATAAAGTTTTTATTACCTGTGGTTCCACATACTAAGGACAACTCCAAACATCATTTGTAGGACTCCTAATATAACAGAAACCTTCATTTTATAAGAATTGAGAAACGTTAATTTGTTCGTCGAAACTTGCCAGACAGGATCTATTCCAAATGGATATGGCGTTCCGTAGTACATGGATGTCATATTAGGATTAAGTTGCAGATTTTTAACAGTTTCCACAGTTGTGTCCCTAAAAAATATAAAAAATCATTCTGGAAATTAATTAAACAACAAAACATGTATAGTGTCTCTGGTTAAGACTGTGCTTCAGGCCCACATACGAGTGGAACTATGAGAAGTTTGTTATGAAACTTGCCAACCCAACTCAGGGGCCACATGACCAGACAAAAGGCAGGGCACCAAAATCTGACCAATCTTACCAGAACCCAAAGAAATGCTTTTTTTTAATATTTATCGACCAGTTAACTTCAGTTTGCTTCCATTACGTCAGCTTTGAGCTAAAGACAACATCGAGAAAAGGACTAAAGAAAATTCACAAAACCGCATGTGTCCAAAAACCGAAGCTACATGAGAATAATTTCCGTAAGTAGGACTGTGCATTAAGAAAGGCATACATTATGGCTTACCACACAAACAGAATTTAACGTCGTTTATTTTGGACTAGCAGATACAAATGTCAAATATTGTAACAATTTAACAAGCTGGCTGGGGAAAGAGGTGAGGAAAAAGACAATCCCTGAAAATAAAAGCCATCATGGCAAACCGTCCTGGTATACTACGAAAAATTCCCACTAGCAATTAGGTAGATCAGTAGTACAGTAGAACCTCGATTATCCGAACTGGGACCAAAGGGTGTTCAGATAATCGAAAATTCGGATAATCCAATTTACATGCAAAATGTAAGACGAAAAGATTTTTCTTTACTCTGTTTTAGTGTTTGTGAACTAAGCTTGATTGTACATCACTACTGAAAAGGAAATTTTGCGTGAAATTACTCCAGGAACATAAATAAAGCAAAGTCAATGCTTGTTCCTTCTCCAAAATACGGCAAATTTCAGAATTACTTTGTAAAGATGGGAGTTCAGATAATCAGGATGTTGGGATAATCGGGGTTCGGATAATTGAGGTTCTACTGTATCCAATTTTTACCATTCATGCTACTGGGATTAAGATACATTTTTTAAGAGTCGTAGAATTTGTGGGAGGAACATAAATGCTGAACGAGTTCACTCAATTTTATCATCTAGTCAGCTATACCGAAGCTAATGAATTCTTGTTGCAGGGTAGAAATGTTTTTGTACATATTGACCCAACAGATAATGTAAATTTTTACTAATCTACAACTCCCTGGCGAAATGTTGCACAAATCAAACAATACAAGAAAACCAATACGTACTTGAAGTCTGGATACCATGACGATCCGAAGATATTCAAGGATTTAGAAAAGACATCATTGTAAATCAATCCAGTGTAAATGGAAAATGCACCCATCAACAGAATGATGTATCGCCCACCAAAAAACGTGGTCCAAATCTGTTAATAAAACAAAACTAACTAAACATCTCTATTGCAAATTAGGAAAACATGAAGGTTGAGTGAAAACGTTTTGTAGGGGCTGATTCGTTTTAAAACTGATAAAAGTTTAATCAGTCACTTTCATTCTGTAAAGTTTTGTGAAGTTCTGCAGCGCTTCTTCCTCGGAATGTTGTCAAAGGCATCAATGGAGAGTAGTCGGCTTAACATGCTCAGGAAGAAGTGCAGCAGCAGCTTCATAAATACAGATACAACTTTATCACTTAACAAAAGTAACCAAAATATGTGGTTACACAGTGTCCCTGAAGTTTAAAAACACCCAACTAACTTCTGAACGAGTCCACTAATGAAACACCCGCCAGCCCTAGCTAGGTGTCCCAGGAAGGGAAGGGAGGGGGAGCAATTATTTTGAAATGCAAAGCCTTGTTGAGTTGTGCCTTATTTTAGAAAGATCTAAAAAATGTCGTTGTGGAACATACTGTGAAACTCCAAATTCAACAAAAATGTAAAAACAAATTTTACTTCAGTTCGCTCACTTTCACTTCACTGAGACTGATCTAATCTCGCTAATTTTCGACTGCCACTGCCTTTTTCTTCAGGCTTTTAAGATTTTCCAGACTTTTTCTTACATTTTCCTTAACCTGGACATTCACAGGATTCAAATTTGAGCAGCGCTGCAGCTTCCCGTATTCGCAGGGCTGCAACCACTGATTTATCTGATCTTTCTTGCAAGGCCCACTAAGGGCCTTAATCTGATCATTAAGGCAACTGTGGAGGCTTTTTTTGACAACGTGTAAAACTCCTGGAAAGGCTGGGCCTTGAATGTTCATAAGGTTCATCCCTTTATGCTCATGACGTATAAGCTAGGGATTCTAAGCATCTGACGTGTGGGATGGCTAGGAATTTTAAGTATTTGAGGTGTGGGTCTCTCCTGGAGTTTGACTCAATTTGAGTGTATTCTTCCAATCAATCTTGTGCTTAGTTTTCTTGCAGTGGACTGCGATGCCGTTATTATCTTTATCATTACGGACGTTAGCCATGTGTCGTGTGCCACTCTCGTTCTCACCCCCATTCTAGTTTTGCCTATATATACTGCATCACAGTCCCTGCAAGGAATTCGATACACTGCTTCTCTGGTGTTTCTTACTCTTCCCATTTCAGTTTCGTCTTTAGCTTTTTGTGTCTCCCACACACTTTTTCCATCCTTGTTCACTTTCGGCTTTGTGATACACTTTCTCAGTCCTTCGACATGCTTACAAAACGTGGTAAAACCCTGTTTTTCCAACACATTCCGAATGTGATTCGAGACTCCTTCGAGGTACATTATTGGCTACCCTGGGCCTTTCTTGTTCTGTTCTTACCTCATCCGTTTCAAGTTTCCTACTTTTTTCTTCCTTTATTATCATACATGCTTTCTTTGTCAGCCTTATTAATCCAACTGGGTATCCCAGTTTTAAAAACTTCACTTTGGCTCTCACTGAGAGAGCCAAAGTGAAGTTCCTAAAACTGGGGTACCCAGCTGGATTAATAAATAGGCTGACAAAGAAAGCATGGATGATAATAAAGGAAGAAAAAAGCAGGAAACTTCAGACGGATGAAGAAAGAAAAGAACAAGAAAGGCCCAGGGTAGCCATAACATACCTCGAAGGAGTCTCGAAACACATTCAGAATGTGTTGGAAAAACAGGGTTTTACCACATTTTTGAAGAATGTAGAATGACTGAGAAAGTGTATTATAAAGTCGAAAGTGAACAAGGCTGGAAAAAGTGAGGGAGACACAAAATGCCAAAGATGAAACTGAAATGGGAAGACTGAGAAACACCAGAGAAGCAGTGTATCGAATTCCTTACAGGGACTGTGATGCAGTATAAACTGTATAGGTGAAACTAGAAAGGGGGTGAGAACGAGAGTGGCACAACACATGGCTAACGTCCGTAGTGATAAAGATAACGGCATCGCAGTCCACTGCAAGAAAACAAAGCACAAGATTGATTGGAAGAATACCAACACTCTTAATTGAGTAAAACTCCAGGCAAGACCCACACCTAAGATGCTTAGAATCCCTAACCATACATCATGAGCAGAAAGGAATGAACCATATGAACATTCAAGGCCCAGCCTTTCCATGAGTTTTACACTTTGTCAACAGAAGCCTCCGCAGTTGCCTTAATGATCAGTGGGCCTTGCAAGAAAGATCGGAAAAATCAGTGGTGCAGCCTTGCGAATACGGGCGCCACTCAATTTGAATCCTCCGAATGTCCAGGTTGAAGAAAATGTAAGAAAAAGTCCGGAAAATCTTAAAGCCTGAAGACAACGGCACTGGTCGTCGAAAATTAGCGAGATTAGGTCAGTCTTAGTGAAGTGAAGGTGAGCGAACTGAAGTAAAATTCGTTTTTATGTTTTTCTTTAAAAAGAAAATGGCGAAAGGTCCACCTTGATAAGTTTAGTCTGATCACAATGACATGGATTCGAAGTTCTAAAATGACCGCCGTACCCGTACTCGGGCACACGCAACTCCCACTAAAATCATTCTTCCAAAAAAAACCAACTAACTCATTCATTTTTAAGTTTCACTAGCCGCATCACTCGCTCTGTTGGCGTCGTCTTGCTTCGCTTGAGGTTTGCTTGAACAAACTATGACATCATGAACAAACATCATGAGGGCAAAAAAAACTTTGTGAAGTTACTTTTGTAGGTTTTTCCGCTTATTTGAGGGTAACAATATCAAGTTACAATGATGAAAATAGGCCTAACCAAAGCAAAATTTAATTATCTTTCATTATGTCCTACTCCCATCTTTGTAGGTGCCTTAGTTCAAGAGGAGTAGAGGTACAAACACATACGATCTACATCATTAAAATCATACGATGTGCGTGCGTGCGTGCGTGCTTGTATCTCTACTCCTCCGGAACCAAAGCCCCTACAAAGATGGGAGTAGGACCAAACGAAAGATAATTAAATTTCGCTTTTAATAGGCCTATTTTCATCGCTGTAACTTGATATTATCACCCTCAAATAAACGAAAGAACCTGAAAAACTAACATCAAAGTTTTTTTTAACCCTCTTCATGTTTGTTCATGACGTCATAGTTTGTTCATGAAAACCTCCTCGAGCAAAGAGTTGATCTGGAAAAGGATGCACGGACGACGTATTTTGCAACACACCACATATACATCCTAAAATTTGTTTTATACTAACTGATGTATGCAGGGAAAAATCAAAACAATTGATTTGGTTTTAAAACGCTGTCAAACATTCGTGTTTCTGTAGCACGGAGGTGCGTGGATTGAACGAGCAAAGCGAGCGATTTCCACGTAAAGTAAACTTTTGGAATGTGTGGCTCGCTTTGCTCTATCAACTTTCATCTCTCACCTTCCTAGGAGATTACATCTGACATTCTGCAGATGTTTCTCCAAGTGAGGGATCATCAGAAAGTGAGGTGATAAGACGCCCATTGAAAAATCTGTACTGAGCAGGACGTAAAGAACAATATTCTTAAAATATGTGAAACAAGAAAACCCATATAAAGTGTATACTAACACAAATTACAAATGATGTATGGTTCTTGGTGGTTACATTGATTCAGTCAAGTCTCTGAGGAAATGTTTACGCGGATTGAGTGAGCGAAGCGAACGAAAATCAGCGTTTGTCATCAGAAACAGGGCTTTTCTGATAAACTGCTTGATTCCTTGGACGTAAAAAAATAATATTGACCTTCTTCCGAGATAACGGATATTGTATACTATACTCTTATAATTTGCTTGATTGTTTTTTCTGTGTTAGTTCTGTATCATAAGTGTTGCAGCAAGAAGTCTTCGAGCGCAGCGAGACGACGCAGAATGAGCGAGCAAAGCGAGCGACTCCGCTAGTTTTAATGATGCATTAGCCATATAGTTCGCTTCGCTCACTCCATTGGAGTTGATCCATGCCTCATGTAATTTCTTTGATTCCAAGAGCATCATAAAATCGATGTACTGATTATTTCGACACAAACTAATTGCAATTGTTTCTCACAGTTCATTCATCACATTCGCCCGTCTGTATTTCACCTACATCATTCAAAACATACGATTTGTTTGTTAGCACGTTTGTACGGCTTTTCCTCCAGAAGTAATCCCGTTTGAAGGTGAGAGATAAAAGATTGATAGAGGAAAGCGAAACACTCATTGGAAAGCTTTAGTTTAGGTGAAAATCGCTCGCTTTGCTCGCTCAATCCACGCACCTCCGTGTTTCAGAAACAGTCATGTTTGACACCCTTTTAAAACCAGGTCTATGGTTTTCATTTTTCCATCCAATACAAAAGACTAAAATTGCAGGGCCTGCACCTGCTTAATTTTAGTTTTTATTGCCTAACCGAAAATATACATTACCCGATTTAATTAGCAGATTCCCCTTTTGAGCTTATTTCCCCTAGAAACTTGAAAGTTGACTTCCCTGCCGAGCTCGCATCTGCACTGCGCATGTGTGAGGCTGCTTATATAAGCCTTCGCGCAGCAGCAATTGACATATCTCCTCCTCCCAGAACCTACCTAGCACATGGAGGGAAGGCATGGAAGGGAGTGAAGGTAATGTATATTTTCGGTTAGGCAATAAAAACTAAAATTAAGCAGGTGCAGGCCCTACAATTTTAGTCTTTTTATAGCCGACGAAAATGTCCATTACCTGATTTAATTAGCAGACTTTGTCACCTGGTGGAGGGCTAGGTTCAGAGTTCTGCCGCAGTACGAGTCGGCACTTCCAGGAAGAAAAATTCCTGATAAAGACCAGTCTGCTGCCCCAACCACTTACACTCACTTACAGTATGTTGCATTATGACGGGAGGTATAAAACAATAGAGATGGTAAGATTGAGATTGGGGAATGTGATAAGCATTTTTTTTTTTTTTTTTTACAAAATAAGGTTTAAATATATCACTACATTGCATGCAGAGGTCATTTCGTGTGGGTACAAGGCTAAGATCAATGAAACGTGCTGAAGCATCTTACCTTGTGGGCAGATGACTTGACGGAAGATCTTGTAGAAGTTTGGTGGTGAAGATGCAGACGATTCTATAGGTCACCGAAGGATGATCAGGAAGAGTCTGGACAGCAATGATGTACTGGCCGATGGAAAGCCAGGTCCTGGAGGACAACTTGTGGCGGGAGGTAACTCGACATAGTCAGTACGTGGAGGTGGTGACTGAAGTAGGCTGAAAGTCATCGGAAGGCAGAAACGGTGTAGAGGGTATCAGATCGGGAGTCCCTCCGCCTTTGTCCTTGTTTGTTGGTCGTATGCTGCATCCTTTTTTTTTTTTTTTAATAATAGTGTGAATGACGACAGGTTGTGTTAGGAACGGCGAGAAGAATGGTTATAAAGTCCAAACATTAAGGACTAATATAGTCGGACGTCTCGCCGGACCGGAAAGGAATAGCAGGTTAGAAGGATTTCATGGTACTATACGAATGCCGAAGGCTACTTCGGTAGCTTTAGCCCGGCAAGGATAGCAGGGCAGGTCCCCATCCGTAGTTTTGACATTAGCGTGTATTCCATGAACCACAGGAAGAAATGACCTAGCATTATCATATTGCCACACACAGTAATTTGACAGATGAGAAAGGGTTGCGGATCATCTGTTGCCATAGGTTGAGAAGAGGGGCCTCGGAGGAAGTGGAGGCAGTCACAGTGTCGTTGTGTCGAACGGAGGCGGAGGATGGTGAACAAGCAGTATTCACAGCTGGAAAGGAAGGGATATCGCCTAGGTGAGAAGATAGAGGTGGGCCCTATGATAGTGTAATGGAGGGCGGATCTAGAGATGGTACCAGAGGAGGAAGAGAAGTACCTTGTTCCAGCATCTTGGGCTGAGGCAGCGGAGGTGTAAGACAGATGGTAGCCGTGGTCGATGGATCGTCAAACGGGGACGGAAGCGGAGATGGAGCCGTTTGGTGAAGGAACTTTGGAGAAGACAATAAATTGGCGGCATCGGAAGATCGTGGGGACGGCAGAGCAGCACCGATTGCGGAGGGAGCGTTGTGAGGACGCCTCGTCCCGAGACCGGGCGCAGTTGTATGCCCACCACGGAGGTGATGACGGGATAGGGGACACCCAATTGTAGTGTGCTTTTAGTAATGCATAATTTAAGCATTGAGAGTAAAACCGCCTGTGAACAATTTCCAGTTCGTTGGTGAGCACCTCATTCGCGGCATGAAGGATGGCGTTACCGGCGCGGAGTGTCATCATCGGCAGCTGTTTGTTGAAAAGCTGGAAGATATGCCAAAGTGGACCGGAGAGCTGTGTATTCACGGACGAACTGTTCAGTGAACCCTAAGACGAAATCGATGTTGAAGGCAAGGTTCTCTTCTTCCCTAGCCGAGAGGTGAAGTCCTCTAGTTAACGCTTCCGTAAGACTAATTTAGACGGGAAAGGGGCTAGCGGAGGTCCCGTGCCAAAATCCGGAGGAGGAAATCACCGAGTCGGAGGTTGGATGGCAGCGGAAGGCGGTGGGTAAGTATCTGGGTCGACGGAATGGATTGCACGTGAAGCAGGAAAGGGAGTGACATCACGAGGAGGCGGCGCAAAACGGTGGCGAGCTTGCTTTATGCGCACGGAAGGTTTGGATGGTATATTAGTTTTACTGAAAGCGACAGACTTGGCAGGTTTGTGGCCGGAGGTACTTGGGATAGCAGAGATGGTACCTGTTGTAAACGCAGGCCGAGAGCACCAAAACGCAAAAAGACTTTGGTCTTAAAACCTCAGCCATTTTCTTAATAATGGACAGAAATGGCCACTCTTCAACCCTTAATAGCCTGCAACAATATCTATCTCATGGGGAAAACCGAATTTGAAAATTCCTTCTAGAAGATTCAGAATCCCCATTTGAAAAACACACGAAACCAACCGCAGCGCTCAACATCATTTCCGGCCGCCATTATTGAAACCCGATGCACATTTGTATTATAATTTCGTTATTTCTTTTGGGCAAAAAGCCCACATACACTAGCTTAGTTGTGCATTAGGAGGGGCTTCCTTCATTGGTACTTAACCTCACATACATGTGGATACAGACATTTTAAGTGTGATATTTTTTATTGCGTTTATCTGCAGCAAATCCTATGAAAGATGTCCACTACGATCTAAAACTGTCTTTTAACTCAAAGGTTAAACTCCCCATTTAATTAATACGTTATAGCATTCATCTAAACTAGCCTATTAATCTTATATATTCTTTTGTCCCCAGAAACGCTATCATTAGTCCGAAACAATTAGACATCGGCATTCTCACGGACACGAATTTTTGTGTAAATATTTTTGCTTCAAATCTCCGTCAAACTCCGACAGTGACCATCCGAATGTTGCCACTAGCTTTTCCTTCAATTAAAACAATTTATCTTACAAAGATCTGTTCCCAAAGCAACCAAAAGTCACACTGTGCTTTAAAACTCAGTCCCCCCCCCCCCCCCCAACCTAGTTGTGGTGTGTAACACTGCCGTTTACAGTTAAAGCTTGTAAAATTTAATAGTGATTTATTCATTACCCAAGCCTCACTACTAAGCTTTAACACGAGCCATTTCACAAAGCAATCATGTAAATATTCAATCCATAGTCCATATTTTAATGTAAAGGCCTTTCCCAAAGTTCACTTGAGTTAAAACTCAATTTGGCCCATCTTTTACATGTCCCTGCTCCTTCAAACGGCTCTGCACAAAAATCTTTGCCAAACTGACTTTCCCATTGTTCTCCTGCCCCTCCCCCCACCCCCACCAATCAGCAGTCAGTATTTTCCCCAGTTTATGCCCTCCTCCAATCACAGAGCTACTCCAAGAGTCCCTTTGTTCCCCTGCTTGAGTGACAGCTGCCTCTGTCATTCTCACTCCCATTGTTCTTCCCCTCTAAGAGTTCCCCATGTAGTAGCTCTCCTTCCTGTTTCCCTCCTTCCTGTCAGACTGCTAGCATAAAAACCCCCAGCTCAAAGCATCCACAACACAGCTCACAGATCTTAAAGCTAGAAGGATCACGCCAGTCGGGAGTGGAGACGTCACGTGCGAGGATGGGCAAAATGGTAGTGGTTCGTATGTTTATAGTAGCTTTTGAAAGTTTAATTTAGGACCCCCCCCTCCCCCCCAAAAGTCTAAATTCATAGTTTAAAGGTTTAAACATAACTTCTAGCCTAGAGAATATTATGGAAGGTGACGCAATTATCTGCATTTTTGGTCCCCCAACCCCATAACGTCAGAGTGGTTCTCTTACTAAAACCCAAAACTTTTTGTTTTAAATTTAACTTTAATCCAAACAACTGATGGTTTGATCTTTGTGTAAGACTCAAGGAAAAAATAACTTCATGTGTACTTTATAATCAAGTCGAGGCTTTTATAATTTGAGGAGTTGTCTTAGCAACAGAAACTGAGAGGTTGATCTTTTGTTTAAAGCACTTAGCAACATAACTGTGAAACGGTTGATCTTCCTGTGTGATTGAAACATACTGTTTGATAGATTGTAACTAGCGACGCTGTTCAGTCTTGCAGGTGGCTCAAGAGAGCACTCAGTATTTTACTTTTTCTAATCTGAAAATTTGAGTTTTATTCAAAACAACCGTTGTCGTTTTGTCTGATCTTGTGGATTACTAAAATGTAAATTCAAACTTATTTGCTTTTCCCACGTTGTCAAAAGCTGCTCTAGTGAACAAAATTTGTAAATTGTATTTTTGCCAATTGTTAACTGCTTTATTAAAACCCGGAGTTTTCAACTTCAGTTGGTTCATTAGTTGATTAATTGTTTGAGTGTATAATAAATATGTAGCCCATCTTTAGTTTTAGCCTCCGTTAAACAGTTAACTTAATTCCACCCGTTGGTGGCAGTGGTTACCAGTAGTGTTACGGTTAGGCCCCTCTAATTAGAACACCGACGTTTCATTCCCCATGCTTGGACGGTAGCCCATACTGTGCTTATGCCGTAAAAGTCGTTATAATCACCGCAAAACCTTAAGCTGAAACTAAGTGTCAACCAAGGAAACCGGGGGCGTTACAAGCACCTCAGCCGTCGTAGTGTCCGCCGTTACACTGTCGAGGATGAATGCAGCCGAATTGGCAAACGTAGAGATCCTTGATGTTTAAGACAGGAGGGCAGTTGTGTCTGAGCAGGAGGCTTGGTAGATTGAGAGGAGACGGAAGTAGCAGGTGGGGCCGAGGAGCGGTGATGTTTAAGCCTAACCTGTTTCGACGTGCTTGGCGAAGCATGGCACAATCCTGGATCCTTTTTTGCATGGAGGGGATGCTTCCGTGAAGAGGATGGTAAAACGTCGACCAAAGGAACCGATGTTGGACTGGAGAGTTTGGAAGGGCTTGTTTCTGCTGAAAAGGCGGAGGCTGCTGCCTTCCGGCAACGGGCTCGTTGTTTTGAGAGGCGTTGGTGTTTGTGAATCAGTGTCCATTGTTGTGGAGAAATAGCAACGCAGATTCTGCATTTCTTCAAAAGACCGTTGCATAAACGGTGGCGTTGACAACTAGGGTGTGGATCCGTTTGTACTTTTGTAGACAGCTTCGAAAATCCCGGGCATTTGCAAGGAGCAGGCGAAGAGACATTGGGTTTGTCTGGTCGAGCGTTGGGAGATTGTGGTGGAGTCTTGCGATTCTTCGGAAGATGAGGGGTCCACCATCACGAAGGCAGCGTAACTGCGGTAGCGACGGTTGAGCGAAACGGCAGCTTTGAATTTTGGCGGTTACAGCCTGTAGCATGGCGCGCCATCTGGCGGTGGAGAGCCGAACGAGAGTTGTAGCGCAGGTAGGGGCCGTAGATAGCCTCAGCAGGCGGAGGACATGACGTAGCTAGAATTAATTTCACACGTAGCCGCTCGCGGAGGACATTGAAGCCGTAAGGGAAGGAATCCTAACGCACAATGTGTTTATTGTTGTCGTCCCGTCCTATGTTTGTTGTTGTTTGTTTTCTACTCTTTACTTTATTTTTTTTTTAAACCGAAGGGAGGAAGGGAAGTGTTTGAAGACAGAAGATACGTGAGAAAGAAGAACATGACTAAAGACTCAGGAAGCGCAGAGGATGGAACAAGAGAGACCGGTGATTGTGGCATGGAAGCGGAAGCAGTCTTCGTGATAGGAAGGACGTGATGCCAGCAACCGATGAAGGAGGCGGCAAGGTAGCAATATCTAGCGTGTTAAGAGGTCGGAGGCGAGATATCCTTAGTGCAGGAAGATGCTGTACAGACTATGGGCGGCAGGCGGAAGGAGGCCGGGTCGGAAGAGGTAATACCCTTTACAACAGCCGGGATGTGCCGTAGGGTTGGAGGTGAGAGAGGAAGGAAGCTTGGTGATAAAGGTTCGAGGATCAAAGTGTTGCTCCTCTTCGCAGGACAAGTCAACAGCGGAGGCGGAGGTATGAATTGGAACCGGAGGTTGCTCACTAGGAAACTTCAGTAGAAAAAGACCTGCGGAAGGTCGGAAAGGGAAGCGGAAGGCGCAGACCAACCAAAGGGACAAATGAAGGAGAGTCACGTGTCTCCACGCCCAGGGGAACATGAACGATGGGCAATGGTAAAATAGGCGGAGGAAACTAGGTGCATTGGTGTTGGTTCTTGTGGCGGAGGGCATGTCCAAAGAAGATGTTGTGTAAGGTTCTCCGAATTTCCGAAACGCCCCTCTCTCATTGGCGGAGGGGAAATGCGAAACCAGATGAGGAAAGGTTGCGGAGGGCGGCTGACAAGGCAGACGTGAGAGGGAGGATTGTCCCAAAGGAAGACGACCCGACCGCTGAGCAGAAGCTTGGGAAAAATGGACATATCGACAGCTAACATCCTGCGGAAGAGGAGGAGGTACACGGGAAGAGAGGCCATTGATGACGGCGAACCGCGAGTCACTGTAGCGGCAGCAAAAAGCCCGTCCCCAATGTCGGAAGGGCAAGGGCGAAGGCATCAATCTGAAGAGGGTCCGAGGTAGAAGCGGAGGAAAGCACATCTTCAGATGACGGAAGAGGAACAGTCGAGTGATACCTTTAGGGGGCAAAGCTGCCCCAAAGGGACGGTGAAACCCATAATCCTCGAAGTTCAGTGAAGATGGTGACGAAAGGCCTGGCCGGTAGTAGTGGTTCCGTCCGCGGAGGCGGCAGGTGTGTGGAGGCGGTAGGCAGGCGCAGGGTAGCAGAGGGTCCAAGGGGAAGCTCGTGATTGACCACTCGTGGTGATCGCTTAGGGAGAAATGTCAATTGCTGCTGCGCAAAGGCTTTTATAAGTAGCCTCGCACATACGCAGTACAGGTACGAGCTCGGCAGGGAAGTCAACTTTCAAGTTTCTGGGGGAAATAACCTCAAAAAGGGGAATCTGCTAATTAAATCAGGTAAAGTATATTTATGTAGGCTATAAAAACCAATTTTAAGATCTATATGAGGTGTATTGCAAAATATGTCGTCCTTTTAGGTTATTTATTGCGTGCATACTTTTCCAGATCATCTCAGTACGTAACTAATATCTTCAGGACGGTTTGTTTGTCACTTTGCGTGAACAGACTATGACAGCATGAACGAACACCACGAAGACTAGGACGTTATTTTTTTTTGCAGGTTTTTTAGCGTATTTGAGGGTCATATCAAGTTAGTGATGAAAATAGGCCAAACCGAAGCATAATTTAATTATCTTTCGTTTGTTCCTACTCCCATCTTCATAGGTGCTTTGGTTGCACAGTAGAGGTACAAACACACGCACGCACGAACATCATACATCTTTAATGATGTAGATATTCTAGTTCCAACGGTGGGTTAGGTTTTCTGCAATGCTCCAGGAGCAAAGTATGAGTACTGCGGTCATTTTGGACCCGTTATGTTGGTTCAACTTAGCCTTTTCCCCTATGTATTTCTTGTCTTTTACAAGGAGGTACAACTCTATGTGGATTTACATGTGAAAATAATAAGATGCCCTTCCTGGGGCTCCTTGCTAGGTGGTGCAGATGTTGTTCCCCATGCCCTGTAACCAACTTAAAATCTCCAAAGGACATTTTTGTGCAGTGGACTCGTTCAGAAGTTAAAAATAACATTTTGCCGGCCCCCAGCCAGGCCGGCTAAAAATGGTTTCTTTTGCTGTTAAAAGTGCTATACCTGTCAATTTTTTGCATTATTGCCTCAACGATGCTGTTGGATACTTGAGACTTGAATTGCCACCTCTGTGACCAACCACGCATGCGCGGTCCTCCCTATATAAGAGCGACGGTTACGAGGGCTCGCCATCTGTCTCTCAGTGTAGTCAAAAGGTGCTCTGAGAGGGGAGGCAGGGAGGGGCCAAGGTATAGCACTTTTAACAGCAAAAGAAACCATTTTTAGCTGGCCTGGCTGGGTACCGGCAAAATGTTCTTTCTTTATGCTGTAAAGTGCTAACCTGTCAATTTTTTGCATTCAAAATAGGCGGCGGGCCACCTTTGAGCGAGTTCCCCGAGGTTCTGAGGTGGATTGTCACCTGGTGCAGTTCTCTGGGGTTGTGGTGGGGGCCATCCCTCAGAGATTGAAACCCTTCGTCTTTGTTTTCCCTGTTGTACGTAAGAAAGGCTAAAAATAAGGAAAGAATAGAAGCAGGAGGTGACATTACCTTGAATTCTGCGTGAGTCCTGTTGAACTGGGAGTTTTGGGAGTTGTAAGCAGGAACGGAAATTGGATCTTGTGTTTCCACTTCATCTTCTCATCTCTCTCTCTTTTTTTTTTTGAAGGAATCCATCTATGTAGTTGTCTAACCGGCCAATGGAGTCGTTGTGTCTATCTTCCATTCACATTTTGTTTTTAAAACGTCTTCGTAGGAGAGGAGGCTTAAAGAAAATTCATCGAAATGTTAGAGGTTTCTTCCTTTTTTTTTTTTAAACTTTGGTGTGGTTCCGAGAGGGTGTTACATGAGGTGGTGTGGGCCGGCTAGTAGTCCCCTTCCTAGTTGGGGGGAGTAGGGTGTGATCGTAGCCCCATGCAGTATTGTCTGGCTTTGGCCCTGCATGGGTAACATGGAATGTCCGTGGTCTGAGTATCTGAAAGAGCAACCCTGTTGTGGAAAACGGGCTTGGAGGAGCTGGAGTTGTCGTACTGCCATAATGAATAAGTTTGAAGATTATGGGCAATCGATGTTGATTAATGGAATTCCATGATTGGGAAATGTGTTCCGATGGAGGATGGAGTTGGGAACACGAGGTGGTTGTTGAATGGGGTCAAAGATGGTAACAGGATGGGATGGGAATGATTCCGGTCGTAAAACATCGCTGCAATTCATACTGTGAAAAGATCGATCCGTTATAAAATAACACTACTAAGTTCGCTAAAATTCACAACTCGGACTCACGTTTAGTCCAACAAATTTTCGATACCACCCAGATATCTTCATCAGGTCTTGAGGATTTTTCTGCTTTCTACATCAACAACATCGTTGTTTACTTCGTTGTTCACTACGTCGTCTGCTTTGCACACTTTTGCATTCGAATTCGGCCGCGACCGCAGCCTCCCGTATTTATTGGGCTGCATATGGCCAACGTGAGAAATGAAAAAGATGACAACGGCATCGCAGTCCACTGCAAATCTTTGAAGCATGAGGTGGACTGGAAAGGCACAAGCACTCTGCTCAAGTCGAATTCGGCACGAGATTCCCACCTCCGTTGCCTTGAATCACTTGCTATTCAACAACATGAAATGAACGGGGAGCTTTTGATGAACATCCAAGGCCCAGCTTTCCCTAGAGTTAGACACCTAGTAGGAAGAGAACTCAGCGAGCGGTTGAACCATCAATGGGGACTCACGAGTGCACAGCGCATGCAGCCCAATAAATACGGGAGGCTGCGGTCGCGGCCGAATTCGAATGCAAAAGTGTGCAAAGCAGACGACGTAGTGAACAACGAAGTAAACAACGATGTTGTTGATGTAGAAAGCAGAAAAATCCTCAAGACCTGATGAAGATATCTGGGTGGTATCGAAAATTTGTTGGACTAAGCGTGAGTCCGAGTTGTGAATTTTAGCGAACTTAGTAGTGTTATTTTATAACCGATTCCGGTCGTGTGGGTCGCAAGAAGATTCCTGAAGAGCAGTGTAAAGAAAACGGGTTGGATATGAGCGGTGTTTGTTTTGCATGACATCGATCCGTTCGAGCACCCATGGCAGTAGGATCGTTGGAGGAATAAGACCCGTGTGTGGTGGTGGTATAGGATCTTCTAGCATGTAATCTGACAATTGTTGGACGGTATTTTGCGAACGTAGGGATTCAATTTCCTTCTTTAGTTTACAGATTGTACTGTGTTGTTGGAAGAAGGAGTTTTGTAACTGCAACAGGAATGGCTCGACTTTTTTGGCGTTCTTTTTAAATTGTTGTTTAGCTCGTTCATTCAAACGAAGTTTGTGGCGTAAAGTTAAGATAATTTAGTCGGAGTGTACCTCGACGATTTCTTCGTCATCAAGAGTTGAGATGGATCTTGAAAGACTGGAGCAGGTGGCACAATAACCTGTGGTGGGGGATTAGTCATCCGAATTACCTGGGCGTGGGGAGATGGGGGTTGCAGGAACTACAACACCTTCGATTGTAGGGTTGTCGGTAGCATCTCTGGCTATTGGAGATGACGGCGGATCATTGATGATAGCCGGATCTCCTTGAGAGTTCGGAGTGTCTTGATGCAAATCAGAAGAAATGGATACGGTGCTCGGACGTCACCGACGATTTTATCCAAAATTGTTGCGACAATGGTGTGAAAGTTGCTGATGGAGGCTTTCCCTTGCCCGGAGTGGGGGAGGGGTACTCTTGGTGGAGTTTGAGAAACCGGGAGGGGTGATGAACGAGATTCTGTGTGGAGGAGTTTTATGGCAGATTTCTGTTTGTTAGCCTGTCTTTTGCGTGCGGCGGATTGTAGTTGTCGGGACGCTATTTCCCTCCATAACTTGTGGGTGATGGCGACGCAAATCGGACAAGGCTTTTCATAGTACTCACAGTCTGTGGTACTGGCATACCGTTTTATGCGGATCCAGTCTTTTTGGGTTCAAGATTCCTGCACAATGGCACTTTCCAGGGTCACTCACTACAGGAACACGTCCAAAATAGACATCAACTTCGTCTTCGGGTAATAGCGGCACTAGAGTCTTCACCATGACGATTTCCGGAGTGGCACGGTGATGTGGGGCGCTAACCAGTATCGGCGTGAGCCAGCAGAAAAAAAATCGTGCAGAAAAGCGGCAAGAGGCCGTAAGTGAAAGGCGGAAGGCGAATCCGAAGGGAGCGCCAACGCGCGCAGCGGCTAGTCGAGAAAGGTTTAAGGGAGGTTGGGCAATCAACTCGTGAGGCGTGACATCGCAAGTAAGGAAGTTTCCGGTTCCCGTTGAAGGAAAGATCAAGGCGTTAAGGCGGTTAAAGTCCCCTTATTCCTTTTTTTTTGTGTTCGAATGCATCTGGTAGAGGCTGTGTGGTGCTTCGTGTAAGTCCTGAAGGGAAAACGAAGGGAGATTTTGGGCGAACGAAGGGAAGAATTCCCATGGAAGGTTGGCCAGTCCTGTTCTATGACAGTATCCGTCGAGCTTGATAAGGAAGGGCAGGTCAACGAAAGGAGGGATGTCAGGGAAGTCCAGCGGGTTGGAGCTTCGTTGATTTCGGTTAAACGAAGGGGACGTGACCGATCTCAGGAAGAGATGCTTTGGTGAAAAGCCTAAGGCAGGACCACGGAATGAGCGAAGATCTTCTGCGTGAATAAAAGCCGGTTGGCTGATCAGACGCCAGCCCCCCTTTTTTCTTTTTGCGTCGGGAGGTCGTGGTGTTCCGGAAGAAACAGATCAACGACGCAGGGGAACCGTCTCCGAGTGGAATCCTGGCTTGACGGGAAGGTTCCCGTTAACTGGAAGACGTCAAGAGAATGGGAGAAGGGCCGGGCACAGAAAGCCACGGCAAAAGAGCCCCGTTACCTTAGTTGCAACGAAGGACATGACGAAGGCTTGATGAAGGGAGATGGGAAGCTGGCCGAAGGGAACCGAAAGGAACGACCGAGGGGCGCAAGCCTGAACGGAATGAGGATCGGTCCTGGGGAATCACGGGAAGGGAGCCGTGATGTTTTCGGATCTGTTGAAGGAAAGATACAACGAGAGTGTATAAAAAGCGTAAGACGCGCTAGAAGGTGGGTCTGTCTTGGAAGCCTACAGGAGCTACATAATGAAGGGATCCAACGAAGGAAAGACTGCTTAACAACGATCGAAAGGCGGAGGCCTAATTGGAATTCCGGTGTTTTTGATGCAGCGAGGTTCGGGAGTCGTAATAGGGAATGAAAGAGGGGCCCGAGCAGGCCAATGAAGGGCATGATGGGACTAAAGCGACCGAAAGGCGTAAGCCGAAGCGGAAGGGTCACGGGAGAGCCACGGTGTTCAACAAAACGAAGGACGGGATCCTGTTCAGGAGCGACTGAAAGGAGCCAGACGAAGGGGGCCAACGAAGGGAATGAATTGCTGAAAGGCCTCGGTCACTTTGTATCTGGTGTGAGAGAGGAGCAGCCAGACAGGTAACAACCGAAGGGCTCAAGTGCAGGGATCCAACGAAGGGCAATCCATCCAAGGAACGGCCGAAAGGCGTAAGCCGAATTTTAGGGTGGGGCGGTTCCGGGCGAACACGGCAAAGTGCCATTTCGATGACGGTGGCATGGATGCCCTGTCCAGGTGCAACCGAAGGGCCCAATACCTGAAGGCCAGACGAAGGGAATGTTACTGAAAAGTGTCAACTGAGGTGGGCGGCGAGAAAGTCTCGGGGGAAAAATGTAGGCAGGGGGCCCGACGTGTATGTGAAAGGAAGAGAAGTCGCAATTAGATCAACCGAAGGAAAAATAAACTTCTTTAGAACGACCGCAAGGCATAAGCTAGAACGGAAGGTGGGTCGGTCCCGGGAAAGCACGGGATAGGAGCCACGATTGACTTCGTCGGCAAGAGTGGGAGCCCTTCGTAAGGGACGATCGAAGGGCTTGGGCGCAAGATCCAACGAAGGGAAACTTTGTCAGTGAGCGACCAAAAAACGTAAGCCTAGTCGGAAGGAGGGACGAGCACGGGACGGGGCCCATGGTGACTTCGGCAGCAAGGAAGGGAAACTTATGCAAAGGCCAACCGAAAGACCTGGTACGCAAGATCCAGCGAAGGGAACAATGTCAGAACGACCGAAAGGCATAAGGCCAGTCGGAAGATGGAGCGGTCCCGGGAAAACACGGGACGGGGACCATGATGACTTCGGCAGCACGGGAGGGAGTCCTTTGTAAGCGGCAACGGAAGGGACTTGAGGCGTAAGATCCTACGAAGGGAAACGGTGCATAAAGCCACTGAAAGGCGTAAGCCTAAACAGAAGGCGGAGCGGATCCGAGCCACGAAGTGTTTGGTCCAAGAGGCCATTGGGCGCAAGGTGTCAAAATTTCACGAAGGCAATACTTCAGGATCAACTAAAGGCAGAGGCCAATCGGAAGGTGGGGCGGAACCAGAGAATCACGGGAAGGGAGCCACTGTGTCTTCAGATCCAGCGAAGGGAGACACAGCAAGGAAACGACCGAGGGCGTAAGCCCAATCGAACGGTGGGTCGGTCCCAGGAAAGCCCGGAAAGGGAGCCACGATGTTTTCAAAGGACGACGAAGGAGACGACATCCGAAGGAGAAACGAAAGAACCAACAGAACGAGCGGCCGACCGAGATGGCAGCTTGAGACAAAGAGATGGTGAGCCCTCGTAGCCGCCGCTCTTATATAGGGATAAATCCAACAGCATCATTGAGGCAATAATGCAAAAATTGACAGGGACAGCACTTTACAGCATAAAGAAAGAGTACTCTGCAACACCCTGTATAAGAGTTAACTTATGGGGATCCCAACGACTTTACACTACTAAATCTTACCTCGTCATCAATTTTTTTAGCTATTAAACTCTTTTCAAAGAGGACCATCCAAAGAGCAAACAGAAACATAAGAACGCCATGGCCAGCATCACCAAACATCACAGCAAAGAGAAAAGGGAAGGTGATTACTGTATATGGAGCTGTTGACAAAAAAGGGAACCAAATTAATAATTCTTTTGAAGCATACACAACTATTTCTTGGCACATATTCATTAAGAGAAGTGAACAAACCACACATGGGCTATCGTTTATATACAAGGAATGACAATCTAAATAAGTATATCATTAACAGCCACGAACATCACATCCTTAAAACATGCTAAACTAGCTTTCTTCCTTCATCAGAAAAACAAGCTATTCTCATACCCATCTACCTACCCAACATAAATTATGCTTTTGTCCGTTTCTGCCGTATAATCCTAAACGATTTGCAAAGTCCTACTTTAAGCCTGTCCAATCCCAGGGATCGAATTTCCAAATTTTGATCCGGGTGCAAATTTGCACTCCAAAATATGTTACTGGGGTGCAAAAAAACTTCTTTGGAGTGCAAAACACAAATGGAAACCAACACTATGGTCTCCTATTTTATAGCCATTGAAAATTCTAATATTCAGCATCACAATATGTAGTTTTTCTGCTTTTTCCTAAAACTGACTTCACCTCACTAATCAACTGAAAAAAAACCCATAATTTAACCAAATGTAGTAAAAAATGCAGTTTAACTTCTTTGGTAGGAATGGTGTCACTGGAAATCTAATTCCAAGCTGTTTAAAATGCCGCAAACCGCAAGTCTGTAGCTTGTGCGGTTCAAAAGTTATGAAAAATTCAACTTTAGCGTGCAATTTTGCACTCCAAGAGCTGCTTCTGGAATGCAAAGTGTGATTTTGGAGTGCAATTTGCCCACCTGTGCATCCGAATATTTCACCCCTGAAACCCCTAACGTATTGTTTGCTCCAGATGTCTTGTATATATGCATAACTAGTATTCAGTCAACTAGGCCAAATGCTATTTTAATATACTACAGACAATACCAAGGTTTGAATGATTTGTGTAGCTATGAGGCCTTAAAATGAAGAAACCCTACAAATTTGGTGAACTTTTTCGCCTTTCAGACAGGTGGTGCAGTGTTTTTTCAAGATGTCAATTTAGCGCAACGGTTACCGACGTTTCACATTCTTGGTAGCAAAGGCGTTCCAATGCAGACAAGGTCTTGTTGGCTTTGGTGATGGAAACATGAATAGGACGTTTTGTCTCGGCAGAACCACGAGCGACCATGGTCACAAGGTTAATCTAAACCCCAATTTTAGTACTGTAGTTTAAACTAGTTTTTGTTTGGTGTAACTCACTTACCCCCAATACTTATACCATAGATGAAATTGTAATTAAAGTAATAATTACTATTGTATGGTCATGAAAGAATGTTAAATGTTCGAAAGTCAACCTTGCTTAGTGCTCTAAAATAGAAATTTTGTTGTCGTCATGCACCTGATGCACTTCTAAGACCTGGTGCGGCATCTTCCCTTCATTCCTCCTGATTGGTTTATCCTCTCCCAGACTGTCTAGGTACAGGACTCATTCGTTTTATGTGGCAGCCGACAGGCAGGGAAGGTTGGGCAGGTACTAATGGAGTAAGTGTATTAACCTATATACTACTTAAAAAAAGTTTATTTGAAACATTGCTTACTTCCAATACTGTAATCAATTCACGCTCAGGCAGTCTGATATTTAGGTCCATAAAGCAGCGTAAAAACTAAATAGGTTTGCACCTGCATTTATTTATCACTTTTCGAGCCATTTGTCTTTCCGTCATGGTTATATATTTTTCTTTACTCACCATTGGCCAGTAGACCAAACATTTTTAATTGCCAAATGTAAAACTTTTGCCACCATATTAAATGTTTAATGAATGAATTAATTAGGCGAGTCCTTACATCTGTCATATTAAAATTTTTACAATTATGCTACGTCCACACAGCCTTGTAGGTGCATACTGCATAGGTTCCGAAAACTTTTTGATATTAAAGAAGTTTCTATCACAGAAGCCTCGTAACTTCTGCTTCATAACTTAAGAATAGTAAGGGTCAGAAGCTTGAGATTTAGACCATTGGAAAGCTGGTAGAAAAACCGTTGTCTTTTGTAACATCGGAGATCTGGACTTAAAGCAGAAATAGCAATTTTCATTTTTGGCTTCTTACTTCTTGTTGTAGGCACCACACGTTTCTACTACGCTCTCTACAGATCTAAGTATTTGTCCTACAAAGGTGGTTCTTAGCTCATTTAAAGGTACTGCTCCTTAGACGTGCCATTCCATAAGGTCTTTTCCAATCGGTCAAGTGGTTCAGGGAGCTCTAAGCGACTTGTTTTACATTTTAAACATTGTTATTATGTAACAATGCCAACCAGCAAACGCAGGCTACAAGATGAAGATTGAAGATTAAAGAATTTATTTCCATATTGGTTTCTGCAACCGTAATTTAGTGATACAAAACATTAAAAAGCCAATATAAACTGCATGGTATGCCAAAGTAGCACATATTAGAAAACAAAAACGAACTCGTTTGATGCTGAAGGAAGGTTTAATTGATCCAAAGTCAAAACAGCAAAAGACACAAAAATTCTTTCCTGAATGGTTACAGATATTGCAGTGTTGCTGTACTGTTTAGTTCACGTGAAACCTTACTGCTGTATCCAACCATTACATACTTAAATACAATTAAAGCCAGAGCCCAAGTTTCAAAACTTTTCATGCCCAAACAAATGAAGAACAATGTAAGCCTACACACTCTATTTTCCGGGCTAAATTCTGTCAGTGTACTTCAGTCACAGAGTCCACTTTCCGTTCAGCCTACTGATGACACACATCATTTTTTAAGATTTTCAAGCACTTTTCCACGCACAGAATTTCATTATTACTTACACGGACATTTCCAAGTTTTCAATGACACACAAACCCTGAATCACTTGTAGGGCTGTGCTAAGCACACTAAGACGATTAGTTTTTAAACAATTTCTAGTGATGTCGTTAAGCCAAGTAGAATGCACCAACCATTAGCTAATCTATCGTGTGCAAAAGTAAAAATGGTAAAAATATTTGAATACAGAAGTAAGGTTTCACGTGAACTAAACAATGCAGCTACACTGCAGTATCTGAAACCTTACAGGAAAAACTGCGGATTTTAAGCCTATCTACAGGTCTTTGTGACCTCATTCGTGTTCCTTTCCTGTCTTGACTCCGGATCTGTTAACCTTATCTTAAGCATCAAGAGTTGGTTTTTGTTTTATAATATTTTATGGTCTTTATTAACCTTTTCAGCAGTGAGTTAAAAAAAAAATTGTCGTCGCTCATGGAGTGAGCTTTTTTTTTTTTAAAACCTATGGAGTGAGACACTAACAAAATATTTATTCTTGCGAAAACTATTGGACACAATTATTTCAAACTTACTACATGCACGCAACAGATATTCATTAAGGTACACAGAAAAAAATCAGATAAATGGCTTTAATAGTTTCGGAGAATTTTTTTTTAAATTACTGGCGGTGTCATGGTTGCCTCCCCCAGGCCGTTACCATGACAGTTACCTGGCCCTCCTTGACTTGCCCGCAGCCAGCTACCGTATTTAAGCATTGGCCTTCAGGCACTTCTTGTAGAGAAGGAGATGGAGAAACATGGCTTCGCTAGACGTTCCGTCTGGACGTTGTACTCAAATCACAGTAAATCACATTAATAATCAACCATCCGAGTCTCCATTCCATCAATTCGTGATGAACCCGATCCAGGCACTCAGGGGAAGATCACAATTTTGGCGCACGAACAAGGACTGAAATCTGGAAGAAATCTTTTGCGTCCGTTTCAAGACGAGTACATAAGTTGTATGCGCTATGGCGGCCTGCACAACATGCCGCAGGTGCTGTTAAGTATGAAATTGGCAAAAATTCAAAGCAATTTGAGCACAAAATTCAATGAACACTTATTCTTTGGCATCTAAATGGACTGTAGCTTGGTGTATGAACGAAGATTTGCAGAGAATTTTAAAATATTGAACCGTTAGCACGTTGTTGTCGAAACTTGCTGTTACCATTTTCACGTTTGAGACGCTAGCTATGAATACGATTCACGTTAGAATTTGTGTCTTTCTTG
>JAHWFP010085397.1:7818-20267 GCA_023313725.1 Lithobius niger | reverse complement strand
AGATAAGTTAAGCATGTTAGGTATTGTACACAGCTTATCTTGGTGAGCAAATCGAGTTGACAACTTCAATCAGCTTAGATGAGTAAAGCATGTTACATACTTCCTACAGCTTAGTTTGAAGAGTTAAGTGTGTTAGATAGTTCAAACAGCTTAGTAAGACAATTAAAGCATGTTAGGTATTGTACACAGGTTATCTTGATGGGTGAAGCGAATTGGCAATTCAGTCAGCTTACTTAGATGAGTAAAGCATGTTACATACTTCCTACAGCTTAGTTTGTTTAGTTAAGTGTGTTAGATAGTTGAAACAGCCTAATAAGATAAGTTAAGCATGTTAGGTATTGTACACATCTTGTCTTGGTGAGTGAAGCGAATTGGCAACTGCAATCATCTTACTTTTTTATAGTTTTATACACAATTAAAAAAAAGTAGTGATATCAACACACCAAAACATTCGCCAACTTAATTGCACCGAATAATACTTTGGACGTTAAATGAAAACTTGAACATTGCTACCGAAAGTGGCAATGTTCTAGTTTTCATTTAACCTTCGAATTATTAGTCGGTGCGATTAACTTGGCGAATGTTTTGGTGTGTTGATATCACTCCTTTGAAGGGCCGAACCATTCGGAACTTCGCGGCCCCTTTACCAGTTTTGGTTTTTGATATGATGGTTAATTACATGTAACACAGTACAATACGGAATAGCAGACATAACGAAATTGATAAGGGTTCGGCTAGCACATGTTTGTGCAGGTGTTTATAGCACATGTAACAAGGCCTGTCGAGGTTCGAACAAATATTTCAACAAATGTGCTGTATGCCATAGAAACGTACTGTATATACCTCAACTAATGACTGGTGCCTCCCTTACCAAAATCACTGAGCAAGAAAGAAGTCCTTTCTTGGTCGGACACTCAGGGGAATAGGTATTGAAATCAAGCATGGTTGCTTCCCTCCAGTGGCCCCCCTTAAATAAATATTCCACTTCCGGTTCCTTTAGGTCGAATGCCAGCGGCTACTTGTGCAACAAACATGTGTAAAAACATGTCCTATAGCCACTCTTTCATCAACATCGTTGCGTTTGCGATTTCTTATACTGTATTATTACACGCAATCCACCAATTCACACAACGGCTCAGGGTATTATTTTATGCACTGAAGCCAACATTTGCACCAACATGTTTTGGCCGTAGCTCGTGGTATTGTTGACCGATTTACATGCTGTCTTCTGCATTCACAATGAATTGACTGCCCGCACATATCTCAAATTGGGACCAATGCCATATTCCTAATGGAATCGGAAGTAGAATATTTATTTAAGGGGGGCAGGGGCAGAGGGCACCTTTTAATGAACTTAATGTGTGGCCCCCTTCGTGGTGACCAACGATCGATAGTTGTTTGGTGGCTAAACCAAATCTACTGGTTCGATAATTTTGACTCACCCCGTATAATACTTGTGTAGGCCTGTATCTTTCAACCCTGGTTACGAGTGCCTATCAATTTCGGCTACACTTGCACATATTATTGGTTATGTCTTTACTATCGCGATATATTTTGGGCAAATAAAAAATAAGTAGCCTGCCTTATTTTACAAAATGTTATCAACGGTACCAACCTAGAGTGGGTCGGTTTTTTTTAATCTAAATTTTATAAAACGCGCGCCAAAAAGCCTCGCTTGTCATGATACAAACGTTTACACTTTATATTTTATTCTTATTTTATTTTATTTTTCCTTGCATTCCTCGCATTTTTTCCTTATGCATGTCGTCTAACGTAATTTTATTCTGAGTACGAAGATGAGATATTAACAAATGGTTTAATGCTACGAATAGTGCTCACTAGAGTTTCATTTCTCTTCAACAACCGGATTAAAAAAAAAGATTTTACGAGCGTTAACCACTCCTGGTCATCTGCCCGAAGCCCTAAGGCCCTATGTCTGCAACCGGATATAACCAATTAGAATAATTCAAAACAATACAACAAAATGGCTGCATGCAGCAAAAGTAGAACAACACACAACGCGTGCCGCGGTTGGAGTTTTTGACATGCTGGTGGTCCTGTAACACAAGAATATTTTTCGCCCTTGATACATGATTGCTGTCTTTCGAAGACAGGTCTGGCTGTTACAGAGCCACTGTACCTGAAACGAAAAATGGTAGAATCACACCGTTCGCACAAAAAGTGTCTCCCTTACCGAGTAGTGATCTCATTCCAATAAAAAAGGCTGCCAACAGTCCCACCAATCGTGATCAGTCGGGCATACTTAACCCCCCCCCCCGTCCCCTGCAGACTAGTATAAAATCTTCAGTCTAAGCCAATCCCAAAAACAGGAAAAAAGCGTGTTCTGAAGAGATAAAATTTAATGAAAGCAAGCACCTTTAAGCTCAACATTTAGTTCAGCCACTTAAAGGAGCTGCTAGTGAAATGATCTGATCTTTAACCATAAACGGAGGTACATTAGGGAGTGGTTTGAAATTCAAGCTTTCTTTTTTCTTTTTAATTTTGATTTTTGTGATGAAATTGGATTTTTGTGGGAAATTGGTGGTTTTTATCCGTTTTTATCCGTAATTTTATTGCTAACCTGAAGACGAAAATTGATAATTTTCGAAACGTTGTTTGTATTTTTATGTAGCACTGCTTGGTTTGCCTTCACATAATATATTACCGTGCTTTTTACTGCATTGGGGGAGGAATCGCGTGTCTCGCTTCCTGGCTCATTGGCAGTTTAGGCGCACGTCGAAAGGGGGATGGTCTTTTAAACGGCGAAGCCGTTTTTCGTTCAGTTAATTTGTTTATGAACTGAAGCCTTACGAAAAACGCGCACTGCACTCTGATCATTTCCTTGATCGTTTTAGATGTGGAATGGCTGTCAACAGCATACGAGTTGCAGCATATAAGCTTCTCGAGCGTAGCGAGACGACGCGGACTGAGCGAGCGAAGCGAGCGACTCCGCTAGTAACCATTAAAAACTTACGGTTGGTTGGTCGGTTTGTTTATATATACGTCTTCTCCTCTGGAAGTTGGAAGGCTAGAAATGTGAGAAAGGTCTCGAAAGACAGGAAATTACTCTGGATATCGTTTAGGCGTATTTTCGTAGTTCTAGGTAAAAGTTTTCCCCTCGAAAAAACGAAAAAACCCCTTTGGACCATTGTTGAAACGAATTTTTCGAAGTTGATTGTTAGGGAATGTAAGGGATGCCCTTGCCGAGATTGTGGACTTGAAGTTTGTTACGGGATTGTGTTGGCTTCGTGCCAACAACATCTTTCAGGTTGGGTTTGCTAACCGGGAGACAAAATTAAAAGTTAAACAGATGAAAACAGTGATTTTGAATGGGTATACAGCGAATGTATATGACCTTCATGAACGGCTGGTGCACGCTAGGGTGCACTGGTTGCCTCTTGAAGTTTCCGATAGGGATATAGGGTGTGCCTTGCTCAACTATGGTACTATTGTGAGGCATAAGTTTGAGTTCCTGACCATGGAGGGACTACAGCATTGCCGTTCTGGAGTGCGAAGTATAGTGCTCAAATTAAAAGATACCGTGTTGCTGGAAGAGATCCCAGATGAGATAGTTGTGAGAGGAGCCCCTGCTCTCCTGGCGATTGCAGACAGGCCACCCAGGTGCTTGAGATGCAAAATTAGAGGTCACGTTCGTAAAGTGTGTCGATCCATCTACTGCAAGGTGTGCCGTGTGTTTGTCCTGCCTGACGCACCGTGTTTACATGTGTCTATCCGGGTTCCCCCCCATCCCCCAGATGCTGGTGTCACGATGAATGGAGTGAGCAGTGATTTACGTGGTGGACCAGAGCAACAGCAGAAGTCTCCCCCTGTTCCTGCTTCAAACCTAGTGCCTGCTTCTTCTGGTTCCAGTGTAGTGGGTGATGTTTTAATAGGGGAGAAATGTAACCTAAGTCCTGGTTTGCCGTGTGTGTCGTCCTTGAACATCCAACCTGATGTGCCATTGTTAGATGTTCTTCCCGGTGCATCTTCGGCCTCCCGTTTTTCTTTGTCAGGTGAATGGATTACTTCTCAGGGGAAGCGGTCAAAGAAGCGTCCTCGGCCTGCTAGTTCACCTCCTGCGGCAAAAGCCAAGGCCTTCTTAAGTAATAAGTTCTCGGTGCTGCGTTCTACTGTCTCTGAGTCTGATTGTGATCCTGGTGTGTGTGAAGGTGTAATGCATGAAGAAGAGGAAAGTGTGGAACGTGCTTCGTGTGTTCCAAAACAAGGTTCAAGTCAAGCAACCATTGCTGCAACAGTAGTTGGAGTGGCGCATTTGGATGTCGTAGAGCCAGATAAGGTTATTTCAAGCGACCCCGTAAAATGAGGGGACTTGTTGGGAGTGGCGTATTTGGATGTTGAAGAGCCGGACAAGTTTATTTCGAACGACCCAGTACAATTAGGGGTATTGTTCGGAAATGAGGTGGAGTCTGAGAGTGGTAGTGAGGCAGAGAAAGTAGTGTTTAGTTCAGCTATGGTTGTGGAGGAGGTGATTGTAGATGTAGATGAGGTAGTGAGTGAGGAGATGGTGGAAGGTGCCAGCTAGGTCTGCTTAGTCTTCGTTCTGTGTACTTGGAATGTGAGGGGGATAGGGAACAAGATTGGTGAGGTAGAGTATTTGGGGAACAGGGTTGATATTTTGGGCTTGGTTGAGACTAGGCTCCTACCAGGTTCCATGCCCATTATAGAAAATTGTAGCGGGTTGGCTGGCCCCGGGAATTCTGCTGTTCGTGTTTTCATAAAGAGTTGGATTCCGTTTGTTCTGTTCCCTGTTCCGGTGTGCATGGGAGTTGATGCCTGTGTGTTTAGGGTTGGGTGGGACCGAGGTTGGCTTACGATTGGAGTGGTCCATATCACGGGGCCTCTAGCCAAAGACGACTGGATCAGGTGGGTGAGTTCCCTGCCCAAGCCTCTTGTACTGGGTGGGGACTTCAACGCCCATCATTGGTCTTGGGGTAGTGGTAAATGTGATGCTAGGGGGCGTATGTTGGCTGACTCTGCGGAATTTTTGGATTTGGAGGTGGTTCAGGATGGGACCACCACATTTTGCAGACGGTACGGTGAAGTGTTACAAGAATCCGTGTTGGACTTGTTTTTGTGCTCGTCCGAGCTAGTTCATTTGTTCTCTTTTGAGGTGTCAGGGGACTTGAGGGGAAGCGATCATTTCCCTATTGCGCTGTCGAGTGTGGTTAGCCGGAGCGTGTGTGAAGACTCGCGCTCTCTATGTCACCTTTCTCAGCCAGCCCCTGTGGTAGGTGCAGGTGACTTCGGTCCTTGGGTTTCTCGCTGGGTTAGGAAGCGACAGGGTCATAGGTCCATTTCTCATCGGCAGCAACGGTCTCGTCTAGTCTGGTGGACCACAGCGTGCACCTGTGCGGTGAGGGACCGTAGGAGGGCATGGCAATGGTTTTTGCGGATGAGGTGCGATGCTCGGTGGTACGAGTTTGTCGGTGTCTCCGAGGAATCTCGTTTTATTATCCGTAAAGAGAAGGCTCTTTATGGGATCAGGCTATGTGGAAAGGTCTCGTCTGGTTTACCCCTGTCGCGAGTGTGGGCGTTGGTTCGTCCTCAGGACGTCAAGACCACAGTGACTTGGGTTCTGGGTCGGGACAATGTGATTTTGAGGGGTGGTCAGATGGCTGAGGCATTTATTGACAACTTCTCGCTTGTGTTCAACTCCCCAAGTGGTCTGCCTCCTCCCGCAGTTGTTGAGGCTGCACCGTGGGTAGTAGAACCTCCCCTCTGCGAGGTGGAACTGGCAGCAGCTCTGGATGCATGCCGTGTGGATGGTGCTGCTGGTCTCGATCGAATTTCCTATAGTCAGCTCAAGGATCTTGGCGAGGAGGGGCGTGCGGAACTGCTCTCGTTCTTTCAAGCTAGGTTTGATGGGGGTCCCATCCCCCCGACGTGGCTTTTTTCTGTGCTGACCCCAGTATTAGGGAGAGGCAAAGTCAGAACTAGTGTTGTCAGCTACAGGCCTATTGCTTTGCTGTCATGTGCCAGGAAAGTGTACGAAAGAATTTTGGTCCGCCGTCTTGTCTGGCAGATTGAAGGCTCCAGCAGGCTTTTCAACGCTCAATTTGGCTTTAGGAAGGGTAGGGGGGCCCAGGATGCAGTCATGTTCCTTGAGTCTGGGATTCGGGAAGCATGGGTGAATGGTTGTTATGCTGTCGCGGTGTTTTTGGACATCAGGGCAGCATATGATACTGTGGATGTGGCCTGGGTGAACCACGCTATGGCAGCACTCGGTGTGAGTGAGAAGTTGAGGGATGCGATTTTGGCACTCTTGGGCACTCGGTCTTATGCTACCAGGGTAAACGGTCACTGGTCGGGTGTTCGCTCCACGACCAGGGGGCTCCCGCAGGGGAGCTGCCTAAGTCCAGCTCTTTTTGCTGTGGCCATTAATTCGGTGCTCTCTGAGGTGAGCACCCTGGCTAATGTGGTGGCGTATGCTGATGACGTGGCTGTGTGGGTGGCAGGGTTGGATATTAAGGAGTTGCTTTCTACTTTGGAATCCGCAGTCGCTAGGGGATCCAAGCTACTCGCTGAAAGGGGCCTCGTCCTTTCAGCGACGAAAACGGAGCTGATGATATTTTCAAGAGGACCCTATATCACCGGCTCTATGGTGGTTGATGGGATACGTGTGCACTCTTCGTTGAGTGTGAGGTATCTTGGCTTCAGGTTGGATCCGCGTCTCACCTGGGCTGAGGAGGTTGCTACCGTTAGGGAGAACATTGTTTCACGGTCCCGTATTCTCAGGTCACTTGCTAGCAATAGGGTTGTGGCCCGTCGATCGGTTATTACGGCTTTTTACAGGACAGACTTCCATCTCCCCATCTTGGCGGGGTGCAGGCAGGCAACCCAGGGTATTCAAGTCGCCCTGAATGTGTGCCTGCGTACTGTTGCCGGCTGTTTGCCGTCAACTCCTGTTCCGGCATTGTTGGTAGAGACGGGAGAACTGCCGACGGAAATACGGGCCAGAGAGTTGTTGGCGACTATTTGTTTACGTGCCATTGCAAGGGGCTCCCTTGACCCTCTGGCGCGCGTCATTTTAGATTACATGTCGCTTGGTCCTAGGACACGGGAGTTTCTGGGCTCGTCGGGCTTGGGAGCAACCCTGCTCCTAGACAGCAGAGTGAGAGGATTCCGGTCTCCAGTTATTGTTCACCCACGGTGCCCCTGGGAATGGTGTGGGGCAGCTCTTGGCGCGCTTGTTGGCGTAGGGTTGCCAGACGCTGTCCGAGTTTATTGCGATGCTTCATTCTATGCTGATCGGTGGGAAGGTGGAGTAGGAGTGTGTGTCCCAGAGCTACGCTTAGAACGTAGCTACCATCTTTCGGGTCTTCCATCGATTTTTGTTGGAGAACTAGTAGCCATCTCGATAGCTCTGGACCTGTGTTTGGATGTTGGATTTTCCAATTTCGTGGTACTAACAGATTCGGCAGCTAGTGTCGCTTTCCTGAAGAGAGGATTTCGGTCGTTGGAGGTGGTCCACCCACTCACAATAGAGATTGGGTGGAAACTTTTCTGTGCCCGCCAGAATGGGACAGCTGTATCTATATTGTGGACACCAGCGCATGTAGGCATGTTTGGAAATGAGGTGGCTGACTCTCTGGCCAAGGTAGGAAGTGTGTCAGGGGTTAAGGCTAGTGAGGTTGCATTTCCGTTGGCACCTAGAGATCTTCGCCCTGTTCTGGATTTACTGTCACGAGACGAATGGCAGGCAAGATGGGCAACCGGAACCACGGGTCGGGTTCTTGCGGACATACATCCCACGGTCGCGGCACCAGTGCTTCTTGATCGTCTGTCTTGGAGGGACGCGAGGATTCTCTCTCGGTTGAGGACCGGGCATGTGTTGCTGCAGGAGTACCAGTTTAGGATGGGATGGTACAGGACCCCGGCTTGTAGCTGTGGCACAGGGGATGAAACGGTCAGCCACTTCCTGTTCTCATGCCCGCGCTGGGCTTGGTGCCGACGGCAGCCCCTGAGAGGTGGCGGGGGGTCACTGTGCACGGTGTTGGGTGTGCCCCCTCATACTGTTACTACGCTACAGTCCATCCGGGCGGTTATAGGGTTTTGCAGGGCGACAGGCCGGTTCGTGTGCTGATGGGTCCGGGCTGCTATTGAAGAGTGGCGGCTGTGTTGGTGCCTGCTGCTATCTCCTACTCACTCTGATGGAGGTTGACTGGTGTCTTTGGTTGGTTGGGTAACTACTGAGCCTTTGTGTCGCTGTAATCGTTGGTTGGTGTAAAGTTGGTGTTGGCCGGTGTTGGTTCGGTTGTTAGGTTTACGGTTTAGGATTAAGTTTAGAGTTGAGTGTATGACTAAGGTCCTTAGACTCACGTAAATAAAAATTCAAATTCAAATTCAAATTCACATATTCCTGCTGAGAGGATGGTCCACAATTGTTGTGCCACGTAGGCAGCGCGTGGTCCAGTATTGTTGTCGGTGGGATTATGGCCTGCATCCGAATAGCTGTCATTCAAGGATGAGGCAAGTGCAGCTCACTCATGGGACGACTGTTGGGAGTTGTATTGTGGGTATTTCAAATTCAAACTGCCAATTTGGCTGTAGATTTAAATGAAATTACGTAAAGGTACGAAAATATTAAATGAGAAATCATAACCATTAAAAACTTACGGTCGGTTGGTTGGTCGGTTTGTTTATATATACGTCTTCTCCTCTGGAAGTAGGAAGGCTAGAAATGTGAGAAAGGTCTCGAAAGACAGGAAATTACTCTGGATATCGTTTAGGCGTATTTTCGTAGTTCTAGGTAAAAGTTTTCCCCTCGAAAAAACGGAAAAAACCCTTTGGACCATTGTTGAAACGAATTTTTCGAAGTTGATTGTTAGTTTCGGAATATCACATATTCCCGCTGAGAGAATGGTCCACAATTGTTGTGCCACGTAGGCGGCGCGTGGTACAGTATTGTTGTCGGTGGGATTATGGCCTGCATCCGAATAGCTGTCATTCAAGAATGAGGCAAGTGCAGCTCACTCATGGGAGGACTATTGGGAGTTGTATTGTGGGTATTTCAAATTCAAACTGCCAATTTGGCCGTAAATTTAAATGAAATTACGTAAAGGTACGAAAATATTAAATGAGAAATGCAAATTAGGCCTACTTAATCAAACTAAATTGATAACAGAAAAGAATGTTAGAAATATTTCTACGTTTGCATTTGTAAAACATCGACATTCGATCAATATGCCATTAGCTGGTGATCTACTCAACAGTCTAGCATCATTATGGTAAACACGCATAATATCGGGGTATAATATCGTGCTGCGTGTATGCTGACTTCAGATGTAGAAAGGCTAAAAATGTGAGAAAGAAAGGAATGAAAATATTTCCACGTTTGCATTTGTAAAACATCGACATTCGTTCAATAGTGTGCTATTAGCTGGTGCTCTACTCAGCAATAGTCCAGCCTAATTGTGGTAAACACGAATAGTTGCTAGGTACGATTTCGCCTTGCACGAAATTTTTATATTAGTCAAAAATTATAGACGACATGTGGTTGCTGTTTCAAAGCATCACACGTAGCGGGTAAGGAGATGGCTTTTCAGTAAAAATTCTTAGAATTTGTGAAACAAGGAAACCCGTGTAAAGTCTGCAACATTTATTTGAATAAAAAAATAATCTATACCAAGAGCGGCACAAAGGAGTAAGCATGATAAATTTACCAAGCATGTTTAGTTCAAACATGCAGCAACTCGTGTGCTACAGCGTTGAAACGGCCTTGCAGCGGGGATGGCTAAGGCTTCTTCAAGCCAAGGCCGACTGGGGAAGAAATCGCGTGTCTCGCCTCCTGGCTCATTGTCAGTTTAGGTGAAAGCCAGAAAGGGGATGGCTTCTTCAAGCCAAGGTCGACTGGGTACAAATCGCATGCCTAGCCTCCTGGCTCAATCGCGTGGCAGAAAAGGACTGGCTTCTTCAAGCCAAGGCCGACTGGGCTACAAATCGCGTGTCTCATCTCCTGGCTCAAGGACAGTTCAAGTATGTGCCAGAAAGAAAATGCCTTTATCGAGGCTATGGTAAAATAAGATTCGGCGATGTTGAATTAAGTAGCCTGGAACCAGGAAACGCAACCCACATCCGCACTCCCAGACGACCTTGTGACAAGGGATTGCGTACAAAGTTACAACTTGGACACTTCTTATACGCTGCATTCAGTACACAACGGGAATCAGGTTGGATGAGGATGGTTCATGATTGTTGCGCCACGTAGCACGCATAGTCCAGTACTGTGTCAGTGGTATTATGGCTGACAATTTGACCAAGAGGCGCATGTATTTATTAGGTGGCCAAACCGTTGGTGTATTTATGGTTACCATATCGTTTGTTTACGAATTGAAACCTTAAGAAAAACTCGTACTACATTCTGATTATTTCTTAATTGTTTTAGATGTGGAATGTCTGTCAGCAGCGTAAGAGTTTTAGCATGAAAGCTCCTCGAGCATATTCTTCAAGCCAAGGCCGACTGGGGTAGAAATCGCGTGTCTCGCCTCCTGGCTCAGTGGCAGTTTAGCCGCACAGCAGAAGGGGGATGGTTTTCTAAACAGCGAATCCGTTTTTTGTTTAGTTAATTTGTTTATAAACTGAAGCCTTGCAAAAAACGCGCACTGCACTCTGATCATTTGCTTGATCGTTTTAGGTGTGAAATGTCTGTGAGCAGTATAAATAAGAGTTGCAGAATGAAAGCTCCTCGAGCGCAGCGAGACGACGCGGAATGAGCGAGCGAAGCGAGCGACTCTGCTAGTATTCTTTAAAAATTTAACATTGGCGAAGTTAAAGCTGCATTCCCGATTGGGAGGAATTTGTGATTAGACGCGGTTTCTGATTTTATATGTTTAGCCGCAGCGAGTGCGGCTGTGCGAGAAAGAGATGGAATTTTAAGGGAAACTATTATTCGGCGAGACGGGATTACAAAGCAAAAATGATAATGAAGTTAGTTATTTGAAAGAAAACAAAATTAAAGAAGTTGTTTTTATTTCAATAAGACCAGTAATTCTTGGTCATTTTTCCGAATAAACAGTGGTTTACAATGCATTCAGGTACAACAGTTATTGTGGCGCACTCTATCAATTATTCTTGATAAATCGGAAATAACCCTTCAGCGAAAACCATACTCTAGAATAACATAGTACAGCAAGCCACCTTTACGGACTTACATTTCTTTCAAGTAATGTGACCCGGATTCGAACTGGCGCTCCAGTACATCACCAGTACACTGCCAGACTACCTTTACCAACATGGCCACTTGCCCACTGGTGTAAAGATGCCTTACTGTCCATTTATTTAATTATTGCCGAAATCATTAATTTAACCAATTTTCTCCCTCTGCTTCAATTTTCAACAAGGTCTGCCGATTTTTCTTGCCCCCTCCCCCCAGCTTTGGCCATTGTAAATGGGTTTTCAGGTGCTCCAGAAAGCCTCAGCCGTACTTAATTGCCGCTGCTGTACCGTCTCTTTTCGTGTATTTTTTTGTAATCGTCATCAAACGTTTCTCCGTTTTTAAACACTAATTTGTTTAGTTTCTCATTCGGATGTCTTGGTTTACAGCATATCCGTACGAACACACTGACGGAATGACCCTTGGTTGGGGTGTAGTGGATGGAATAAGGGAGTTGGGGAAGTGGGCACAATAATTACCACTTACTAGTTAGCCCCTCCACATTATAATTTTTTATGTTTTTTGGCTAATTCGTTTGATCATCATTAGATCAGATTAGATCAACTGATTTTATCGTTAGATCAAGTACGATAAGGGCACAATTACAAATTTATTGAAGGGGGGGGGGCAAACAGGCATTTTTTAACAAAGTCCTTAAAATGTGCTCAAAGAAGACTAGGTTCCAATTAGAATCGTCAGATCAGATAAGATCACGATTTTCAGAGTTAGATCAAAACCGGAAGTAGCTTAAATTAGTAAAATTAGTAGGGGGGCTAACTAGGTACTTTTTTTAAAAGTTGATCTATTCAACCAGAAAAAAAAATTACACCAATGCAGAATCGTTAGATCAGATAAGATCACAATTTTCAGCGTTTGATCAAAACCGGAAGTACATTAAATTAATAAAAAAAAATAGGAGGGGGCCAACCAAGTACTTTTTCAAAATTGGAGTATTTAACTAGAAAAGAAGCTAGACGGGTGTTGAATCGTTAGATGAGATACGATCTCGATTTTCAGCCTTAGATCAAAACCGAAAGTACTTTAAATTAACCCCCCCCCCCCCCCCGGCCCCCCCCATTTAACAACTGATCTATTCAACTAGGAAAAAAACCAGACTGGTGTAGAATCGTTAGATCAGCTAGTTTGATGGTTAAGGTAAGGTTTAATAAGTGAACCAAAGTTAAAACGGCAAAGGAACCCCACGAATAAGCTCTCCGCAGTGCTGCTGAAATGTTAAGTCCACGTGAAACCTTTTACTGCTGTCCTAAAAAACGGA
>JAHWFP010085396.1:3694-23734 GCA_023313725.1 Lithobius niger | reverse complement strand
TATAGTTTTACCCATAATTTTTTTGTATTGCGTTTTGATCACTTGCATCAATACACTTCACTTCACCTTTACTGCTTGCTCCCAGGTGCACAAGGACATACCAAATTTTCACTCAATAATTAAGGAGGTCGCGTCTTGTTTGTTTCGTTAAAATAAATGCCGTTGTGCATTCCTACGCTTGGTGCAAGCAAATGCTAGAATAGTACTAGATAGCGCTAGATGTTGTCATGTTCTGCAGACTCTCAACTGGTGATAGCGCCACTGTAAATATCAGACTACCTGAGCGGGGAATGGAACCCACGACCTTTGAAACCAAAGGCCTAGGTTCTACTGCTAAGCCATACTGACACGGGCCTCGGCCTTCGGTTTCAAAGGTTGTGGGTTCAATTCCCTGTAAGTCCAAAAGGCAACAAAAATAGGTTTGCATCCGTATTTAGTTACAATACTTGAGCTTCCTCTTTATCAAACGAAATTGCGCAGTACAACTATTGAACACACTATATTTTTCGCCACAGTACTAAATAACGGATTAACAATCAAGTATAAAATGATGCTACTTAATTTGCTAAATTTAGCAATACTTTCCAAACTTGCTATATTTTGTAAAAACTACTAAAATTTATAAATTTCCTAATTTAGCAGTGTTGTGGGTTTAAAGTTTTTAATACAGTGTAGCACATTTAGGTTTTTCTGCTCCCCTCCAACAAAAAAAAAAAAATCAAATCATCAAACAGAAAGAACTGACTGTAAAACGATGTGTTGTGTTACCGGATAAGAGCATGATCATACCCTGAACCAAAGGCAACATTTAGAGTCAGGCCGAAATTGTTAGTTTTGTGCTGTGAACCTCAAAATCGCCTCAGTGTAATGTGGTTCGTTTCACGTTGCGTTGGCCAGACAACGTTTTCGTAAAGTTGGTTTTTTTTTTTGACTGAGTGCGGTTAGCTTGGATTTTTGTCCACGTTTGTGATGTTTGCAAACTGTTAGAATAAGTGGTAAAAATGAGGAAGGGGCACCCACAAAACCTACAACAATCCATCCAACTACATTTTTTCCTTGGGTTTGGGGGAAAGAGGGATTTTGTAGCATCTTAGTAACCTGGTAGTGCTGCTCTGGACCCATTAATTGACCTAATGGGATCCTTGCTTAAGGAGTGAGTCCATTATCTCAGCAAAATGGCGAATCGTCGAAAACGACAAGCTATATGAACGTATTAGTTGAACTATGTGACAAGTTCAACCATAGATTAAATAACTATTCCACACAGTAGCAGTTCTTTAATTTGTGCTGATACAAACACGAAACAAATTAATTAGGTGAACTAGGTAACGCCAAGGTTTTGTGTGTTATTTGTGTTTTAGGTAAAAAAAAAACAAAAAAGAAACTTCAGGCAGGGTTTGCTTTCTGGCAGGGTGAAGTTATACTATTTATATTCACACCACGTTGAAGTTATATTCACTTAACTAATCAAACTTACTCAACCCTAAAAAACCTACTGTATCCTAATCAAACCTAACCTAACTTACCTAACATAACATTTGGCGAATATGAATGTGAATATAACGCTCTTGTTTCCTTCCATTCCCTCCTTGCCAGTTGGCTCCATTCCCTACTGCCCACCATGCTTCATTTTAAGTTAAAATACAATAGAAATTGGTATCTTCCAACTGTTATGGAAAACAACTCATTACGAAGCCACGCCATCGGGTTACTAGTGGACTCTGCTGAAGTACTACTTGGAAGAAACTTGTTACTAACCAGCATGGTGGACACAATCGAGAAAAGCAGCGAAGACTTACAAGGTTGTCATATTGGTTTAGTTTGCATCTTAACGGCCTTTAACATTAAATTGAAAGACCTCATATATATGACTTCATGTGCAGGGCTGGCGCTAGTGTTCTGTTGCCCGGGTGCGACAAGAAAAAATCCCCCCCCCCCAAAAAAAAATGACTCTTTTTACCTTCACCTGTTTTATTCCGTCATGGTGACGCATACATCAATTATTCTTGCTTTCAATCGAGCCCAACGTTCTATGACAGACTTGCAGCCACACTTTCTCAATGCTAAACCACACAGTCTTTCTTGCTTCATAGTGGTGCAGAGATAGTTTTTGATTATTTTTAATTTGCTGAAAGAGCGCTCAGCACCTTTGTTTTACGAAAAATTCGCCTCCTCTCCGATTCGCCCTAGTGCAACGCACCCTTCGCCCCCCCCCCCCCCCTTTCACCCGGCCCCGTTCATATGTATTTTCTGTGTTAAATCATTTAGTTGTTCATTAATTTCTGAATAATTTCCCCGAATAATATCATATTCGTAATGTTTGATTAATTTTGATATTTTGAGTCAAAATTACCAAACTCCTTACTCATTTTTATTGATTTGAGAATCTTAAACCCGTAGATAAAGCGTAGAATGCGTATAGAAAATTTGAAATAAATCTGACAATGAATTCAAAAGTTATCGTGAAGGCACACAGACACCAGCACAAGATGAGAAACTGCTACCATGTGTCACACACAAAAAGGGCAAGAGCAACAGCATCTGGTGATTGGTACAGGTATGTAAAATTACTGACCTTTGCCTTTAAAGGTCCAAACAAATCTACCGTATGGTCGGCATCAAATAGAACGCACTACCAGTATAAGACCTGTATTGACAATTACAGTGAGTAAAACCAGGAGGCGACTTTGATCAATGGTTGCTTCCTGAAGCCGGGCTTTATCAATGAGCTGCCCATTAAATACAAATGAATCTTAGAAAAAGAGCCGAAATTGTCGAAAAGGCACGTAAAATGAGACAAAAATGGCTAAAAACGTGGAAAATTAACGCTGTTGCCCTCCACCATCACCAAGAATTTATTCTGTATCCGCTGTAGGGTTTTATGGGTGTACCCTGACCAAATATGTTGCTATGATACAGCACGGTTTGGTTGTTGCTGCAGTAAATATTCCTAGTTTTAATACGGATGCAACATTGAACATTGATAGGTTTGTATAATTTCGTTTTTCCAACGATGTTGAGCGTGTTTATTTTAAAACTGACATAAGGTTTACAATTGCTCAATGCTAACTGTGCGGTCTGCCCAAATGAAGAAAAGCCGTTGGCTGTGAAGTCTGTTAGCTCTGTGAAGGACTGTTCGCTATTTTTCACCCGGCTTTTTACTAAGTAGTTTGACGTAACTAAATTTTAATTACGCTTTATTTAATCTAACATTAAAACTTCAGTAAAAAATTGAAGCACGAGCGACACGCTATACATTTTCTTGAGCTGGTAACAGGATTCTGAGTTCTTGAATTTAGTCTACACAAACCATACAGTCACTCTTCGAGCCAGTTAACTCCGCAAAATTATACCTATCAAATTTGACAAAGATGGTCACAAGCAGGCCTGTAGCAGTGGCGTAACAAAGTGTCTCTGGGCCCATAGGCAAAATTTATGGTCCCCCTCCCCCCACCGCCAATTCTCTGATCTTTTCGACTGTCTTGGTCCAAATGATATACATATTGTACATTGTTTGGTATACGTTACCCGAACAACCAACAAGTTCTCAGCCAAAAAAAAATTACTTTGTAATGCAAACAAATAATAATGTTTGAACAAATTTATATAAAAAAAGTGTTTGTGTGGTATTTTTTAGCCTAATTAACTGTCAAATTATTAACGCTTTGCTTAGTAGCTACATAATGTATTGCACTTGTCAAATGGGAACTTGAATTTGCTTATAACATACTGTAAATTTACATTCCGTAGTTAGTTCACTACTTGAGGCTCTTAAGGCGACACTTTCGGTAGGCTTTTCTCAACGCAAAAATCTCAATAATGTTGTCCATATCCATAGTTAGATACCTGGCGGGCCCCCGAGTTGCAGGGGCCCATAAGCAATGCTTACCTAGCCTACCCGTACGTTACGCCACTGGCCTGTAGGTAGGCCCCCCACAAAGCCCTGCGTTTGCGGGGGGAGGGAGGTAAAATTTGACTGATGAACAGAATTATCGCATAATAGAGATAACTCGCGAATCGGGTTTTACAACTTATGAAAAACATTAATCAGCGCACTTTGAATAATGGGGCATATTAAGTAGTGATAATTGGAATACTTTTACAACAATGGTCCCTCTGTACGTGATTTATTGTGATAGTTTTGTTCTTCCGAGGCTTAGACGAGGCGTAAGCCGAGCCGTTAAGAACCGAGGAAACAAAACTATCACAATAAATCACGTATAGAGAGACCATTCCTACAAAAGTATGCCCATAACTAATTTATCACCATACTTTTTTCCGTTTGTGGATGAATTCAATTTGTTTCATGTCATTTTTCTTGGTATCGTCCATTGTTTTTCTCCCTGGCGTTCAACAATCGTTAGCTGCTACAATGTTATTACAATGTTCATTGTTATAAGTGTAGCAGTAACTGTTATTCTGACACTTATAACAATACGAGCGCTAGGAACTGTAAAAGTGTACCAATACGTGATTTATTGAGACACTGTCAGCAATGCTGTATCCGATTTATTGCCGAGCTTTATAACAATGAAAACGAAAAAAAGTATGGTGATATTAACTTTTATTTAAGAGCTTCTTGTTAAGTTGAAACTATGCGTTATGAGAGGTAAATTTTTTTCGGCCACGGTCCTGATCGCAAAACTTTGAAGCATGTCTAGGTTGTAAAGATTAATAAATAACTAACACTCAAAAAACATTAGTACGTAAATCGCCAAACTTATCAATTCAAAGGCCATACGCTGTTATGGTTACCTGCATAGTAGCATTCATAACTAGCGTTTCCATAAAATTCATCATTTGGCGAAATATGTTGGCTGACGGGCTTAGTTCGAGATAATGAAAACTGTGTTTGGTCAGTGGACAACTGATGCTACTTAGGAGAGGCATCATGTACTCCATACAAATTGCTGACCATTCTGAAAACTCCTGTGCCAACTTCTGGTACTGAACAAAGTCGTATAATGTATGCAAAGGCCGACGAGTATCCATGACTAAGACCAAATTCTTCACAATGTCGTTCACAAGAAGTTGAGTGAAGTCTCTGATACGGGATTTGATGGCAAGCAATTCCTCTTCCGTTTTCAGCGTTTTGCCTTCACTCTCTTCATTTCTTTCGTTTGGGGATTCATTTTGGGCTTTTTGGGGTTCATTTTGGACTTTCTGGGGTTCATTTTGGACTTTATCCTCACTGAAGGCAGTTACTTTTGGAACAGTTTTATGCTTGTTGCACGTTATGCTTGCACACTCGGGAAACTCATAGTCACTGAGAACATTGGTCATTAGGTAGTCAGCTAAGAAATCATCAGCGTTATCAAAGTAAAGAGTGATCATCCCATCTGAAAGTTTACACAACTGTCCGTCATTCCTAACAAATGCTTCCAAAGCGTGGAACAAATTGCCAACTATACGCTGTAAGATAGCTACAATCTCAGAGTCTAGATGGCTGTAGCTCTGCTTGCAAATTCCTTTAAAGCTATGGATGTTATCACATACAGTGATCAGCAAAACTATGGAAAATGCTCTATTGAGCCATAGGACATTTGTTTCTTTGCTACCCGACCCTGACCTTGTCGATCCAAAATGGGCATCTGAGTGGGGGTGAGGTTGCCTGCCTGCCATGGGTAGTAGCAGTTCTGATGGCAAATGGCATAGAGGCATTTCGATTTCAATAGGTGTGCTTCTTTTAAATGGTTGTATCGGCTCGCTGAAATCATTTTGCTGTAGGTGAATTTCGTGCATTGCGTCTAATATCCATGCCATGACCCGTACAAGTTTTGTCTTCTTTTCGTCAGAGTCATCGGCATCAAGATACTCTTTCAGTTCTTCAGTTACTTCTATAAAATGGTGCGAAAATGATTTCCATCGGGAGAAAAAATCAATGTACTTTCCGGCACATTCGTAAATCTTTGATTGGTCAACTTGGGAACATTTTGGTTCGCTCTTGCACGGTGCTTCCGTGTATCCAACAAATGGTTCCAAAAATTGGGCTTGATCTGGTGTTGGGCCAACACCTTCCTCTTTAAGTCGTTTTTCTGCTTCCTTTTGTAAGCAAATTGTGCAGTCAAGTGTATTGTGCCAGGGCGAAAGGCAAAAATTGTCAACAGGAGAACTAAGAGCCATATCACCAATAAAGGGTAAACCGACTGGATTGCAACCGAGACAGGACACAGTATTTAGTATTTCTTCAAGGTTGTAGAACTTCCAACCCCAGGGTTCGGAACGGCGAAGTAAATATTCAGGGATCAGAGCAAGAAGGCAGATGATGAGAATGAGTATTACGCAAAATAGGATAGCCTGGGCAAGTTTCAGGTCATGGCCGTCTTCTTCGTCGCTAGGAATTGGAAATGCTAACGGACTGCTCATCACCAATACATACACAAACACTAGCAGCATCATCATGTTACAGCACAGCGCAAGTCTTTCAAGCCGTGTCACACGTCCCAGCCGGTTGTAGTTAAGAAATAGTGAACACCATGTGTGCAATTGAAGGAATTCGTTCCGCAGCTTGTGACGGATGAAATTTGGTTCGTGTATAACTGGGAAGAGCTTTACAACTAGAGAAACTTTATTTGTTGTCGAAAACCAACGGTAGCAAGGAAAAAGCCATTCTTGGTTGTGGGAGACGTCAATCAATTTGATGCACTCCAGATACCTGAAAAGTGGAAAATTTTAATTTACACAAATAACTTAGCTGAGGGTGTGGAGTTATCATAAACGGTATGGACATGCCTTGGATAACACAAGGTGTGCACATCAGGACACACAGATAATCACACGGTTTCAAAATTAGGTATTGCGATCTGCAGCAAATACTGTAAAATTTGTTGCCAATGGCATCATGTGTATTCCGACTCCTAAGATAACGATATCTTTTTATTTTAACATATATCTTTTACCCTTAAGTCGTCTGATGCCCATAGTAACTTATAACTTATACGTAACTTATATGTACATGGTCAATTCTCAACACTTTAAGACAATTTGAAGTAAAAATAAAAATAAAATAATTTGTTTTTATTTGTTTTTAGCAAAGGGTTGAAATTTTTAATTTTTTTTAAATATTTGTTTCATGCCATTGCAAAGCCAGAAAAGAGTAATTACGCAACATGAAATTACACCAACAACAAAATTAAATGAAGAATAGAAATAGTATAAAAATCATTACAGTAAAAAGCATGCAGTCAAACCAGTATACAAACATGAAGTGGGAAATTTCTCATCTTGGTCAAGGGCGAAATATTATCCAGAGGAGACAACTGCTTAAGAAGAATGGCACTCTCTCACACTGTACTGGCATGTATTGAACAGAAAATCTCCTAGACGCTACATTTTAAAACGGGTTTTTACCAAGGGATTGACTAACGGTAAGGAAATAGACCTTTGGGGTCGTACTCGATGTGGTGGATCGAGAAAAATGGCGCTGAGAGGTATATCCCTTTAACTAAAAACATTGTCTTAAATGGAAAACGTTTGGCGATGTCCTTAACGGAAAATATTACCATCATCAGTGCTACCATCTAGTGGTATCGTCGATTATGGCATTCAGTGGTATCGTTAAATCGTGCAGCAAGTATAAAAGATATGAAAAGAAAGGAAGAAGTCGTTCAGATTCCAAGTAAACGTGATTCCCTCGCAGCATCCGGCGATTCCATCAGAATGAGATTCCATCAAAATTCCATCAGAATCATGTTTACTTAAGTTACACCAGTTATTTTCCAAAATAGCGTACGGACGAGGGCTACCCTCACACAGAGTTTTATCAAGTTTACACGGCCAGTATTTGAGCCCCGACCGTAACAACATGAGCTAAGCCTACATAAATACAAACAAAAAATCTGGTATGTCCTCGTTGAATACAGACCAAACTGCAATGACTAAACCATGCGCAATGTCTGTTTGCCGTGACGTCACCACGAGTTAGCCAATGATGAACGAGAACAACGGCTGTTTGGCCGTCTGATTAGACTAGCCCATTCACGTGATATGCACGTCACAGTAAACAGCCATGGCGCGTGGTATAGATGGCTTACAAAAACGGTATCACAAAAAGGGTAAAACTGAATGAATTTACAGTTAATGAAATGGCGATTAACCATTAAACGTGCTTGCTTGGATTTTGGCTTCCTGATTTTCACGGTAGCCATATAAACATGGCCACCCCTATTTTTCTGTGGGGATGTAGCAACATCAGGGGGAGGTTTGGTCAAGGACTGGCACAAAGGAGGTTACCAGAGTCTCTATGAAACTGCTACTTTACGTTCTATTACTTCGTCGCTTTGAGCGGCAGACCACACTCGGTCAGTTGTTGAACGAGTGGTTTTGGTCACTTTAACGGTGAACCTACATTAAAATTTACGTTGTGTGGGTTTTTAATGTTGCATAATAAATACGTGTGAAAAACATCAATCTATTTTTTGGGGGGTTGGGTGACTTACGTTTGAAAACTGGAAAAGACGTTGTCCCCGGCACCAGTCCAGTTCTCTCACAGGCCAGTAGTTAATGCCACAAGCCGTCTTTGTGAAATAAACCTTTGGCAATGTTTAAAAAACTGGCCTGCAGCTAGGAAAATAGATCCGCAGCTTCTCTCCCAGTAGGCCTTGCGATAAGGGATGGAATACGAAGCCTGAGTTTCAGCACATACACTTCCAGATATCATAAGCTCCTGGTTAGTCCCAGTGGGCCCAGCAACAGCCTTGAGCTACTGTCTTAGACAACTTCAAGGCTGTTGCTTGGCCCACCGATTGTCACTTCCGCTATACAGTTAAAGACCCACTGTCACCCTCGAAATTTCTGCACTCAAGAAATCTAATTAGAACCAACTGCATTCTTAGGTGTTAGCATTGAGATTTTTGTGGCAGTTAGAACAATAACATTTCGTTATGTGGAGAGATGCTTGGCTGCTGTGTACAGCCTTTCTAAACATATAATTCGAATATAACAAAAGACTTTTTATTATATTCACGTGTTAAAGGGCAATTACATCCATTTTTACATGCATGTTTGACTTTTGGATCACTTACGCAATCACTAAACACAAGAATTGCGGTAAGAATACATTACTTACGTCCGATATAACAATTTAATTACTGCATCACCAAAACACGACACGGAGGTCGCCATTGTTTTGCTGGAACGCGCAGAAATTAATGCCGACAGACGGATCTCTTCGATTTCGACTCGCAGCCGATTGAGATAGTTGTATTGACTGTGAGGAGCTCAAGCGTCTGACGGCCTTAGCTGGCCACTACACTGCCGGCCAGCTAAGGCCACCAGACGCTTGAGGTCCTCACAGTCAATACAGCTATCTCAATCGGCTGCGAATCGAAATCGAAAAGTGACATCAGTCGGCATTAATTTCTGAGCGTTCCAGCAAAACAATGGCGATCTCCGTGTCGTGTTTTGGTGATGCAGTAATTAAATTGTTATATCAGACGTAAGTAACGTATTCTTACCGCAATTCTTGTGTTTAGTTATTGTGTAAGTGATTCAAAAGTCAAACATGCATGTCAAAATGGATGTAATTGCCATTTAAGCTGTCCGCTACTCACCAATTTTGACGCTTTCCTTTGGCCAGTATAAGCAGTGTCATGGACAATACTTCTCCCAAACAATCTGCAAAGAAGGAATGTGAGAAAGACTAAAATAGAAAAATATTAGCAAAATAAGAATATAGAAGAGTAATATCACATCGCTCGGTCTGAATATTACAGCCAATTGAAATTAAGATGTTACTGCGATACGATTAATGGTAGAAAATTACCTTTTTATTCGGTCGAGAAGAAATAAGACTAGACGAAGAAAATTTAACGGGAGGAGTCCAAGACCGACACTGCCATGACGTATTATGATATCGGTACTTCAATAAGTATCAACAACAGAAAATGCTCAGTCATCGTTTTAACATTTAACACAAATCAAGAAATTAAGAATGTGCCTATACCCATTATTTTTTTTTCTAAAGACCAAAGTTATTCTGCCGAGCTTGAGAAACACATTAGTTTATTTTCTATACCATCATATTCCATCTTAACAGCAATTCCTGCATATGTAGTAACCAAACACTGAAGCACACGAATGAATCCAACACCGATCTTCACGAGAGCATCTGGCAGCTCTGCCACCACGTGCGATATTTGCAGTCGACATTAAAAGAAACAACAGCGTCGCTTCAAAACGACAATGTTTTTTTTTTTTTTCACCATTTGCAATTATTTCCCGTATTCTTTATACTAAAAGAACTGTATCGCTGTGATGTATTATGGCAAACGGCTGTGTGTTGTTCATTTGGTGCTCGGGGCCACTAGCCTCATAGATCGAGCTCCTTTACTGCCGCTGCACAACGCAGAACACGCAGAACCCAATTATCTTCGAAAATATTCGAATTTCATGTCGGGACTCGTGCATTTCATGTACCAAAGCACCATTATCATGGAAGTTCATCCTTAAAAGAACTAAATTTCAAAGTTGTCGTGTCCCAAACTGGCAAAGAGACACATAAAATTCAAATTCAGTCGAGTATTCGACCTCGCTGCCTTCACTCGCTCAGCTAATTAAGCTTGTGGTACACTGCTCCGTTCCGTTCCGTTCTGACGACGAAAGAGAGCCTGCAGGGTCACCGTACTTATACTGATTTCACACTACTAAATTCGTCTCGCGCCCGGGCGCGCCACAGCGCGCGCCGAATGAGAGCCAGCTCTGGGCAGCTCGTTTCGGATTTCACATTTAAAAATTCGTAGCGGCCGTGTTTTCTGCATCTAGCGAAGGGGGGAGTCGTGCAATCCTTATCCACAACAATAGGACTGAGAAGGGAAGCAGCACGAGAAAGAAAGGTCTTTTGTTCAGGTAGACAGATAATACGCGAGGATAATCCCCTGGCGCGCGCCAGCACGCGTTGCTGGAGCGGCCAAGCTGGCTCGCAAATAAGCGGCCGGCGCGCGCTGGCGCGAGACGAATTTAGTAGTGTGAAATCAGTATTAGTGACGGAAGCAATGTATGCTGGGCCATCCGTTGCAGTCAGTCGCTAACTACAGTGGCCCTAGAGGCCCTCTTCGTCGTCGGAACGGAACGGAAAGGAGCAGTGGGCCACAAGCTTAAGTCCTCAGCTACCTAAACTAATTTTGTAGGAAGTCTTCGATCCAGTACACAATACCATTATTCGCATTATATTCACGATTACGCATTTGATTTGCATCATCCATGGAAAGCATTTACAAAACCAAGCGCTGCCAGAAACTGTGATTCCTGCCGTGTTCGCGTAGTTCCAAAGTTTCTATATGCCACAATATACGTGTAACTAGAGGAAGAACATGGAGTGGAGAACTCTGATTCGATGTATTCATTTTGACCAAACCAGGAATTTTTCTCACTGCTTTTAAAGGATTTACCTTCTCGATATATTCGAGCATCCTGCGCGAAATAGCCTTTGCAACATTTACATATAGGTTAGAGTAAATGTAGCAAAACCGTTTCCCACGAGGGGAAAAATAGAAAAAAATGAATGCCTTTGCAACATTTACACGCGTCTGAAGTAAAACTGCAAAACTGAGCCATATATAAAGGCCAACCGGGGAATGTACCTTTAATTTGTTGCCACGACCTTGCGATAATAATCTGACTTATTGCCTAGACTCGGTCTAGCATCAGAGTCTCCTTAGAGCTAATACACCGACTAATTGTCCGACTGAGCTATCGTCACATGAAAATCAAGCCATTAAAAAATTCCTTAGAAGGTTGATGCATTTTGGGGGAAAAAAAAGTCGCCGAGTTGGGCGCTGTAATCCCCTACGCTGGGACAGAGCCTTAACACTGCCCAATACTCCGCTTTCCCCCATAAAGGAAAGCTTTAGAAGTCCTCGTATAACTATTTGAGCATTGCATCATTGTATTATTGATTATTAGTGACGGGCAGTGCGAAGCAGAACATAGGAGCTTCTCATCTTGCACTGATATCTGTCTGTCTGTCAGCCTCCACGATAACTTTTCAACACGTTGTCCGATTCACAACAAATTTTCCACATGCATCATGCATTCTCACACCATATATTTGTGGATTCAATTTCGCAAATCAATGAAATGTGATAAGGTTTCGGAGATCTTGACGCTCAAACATAAAAATTAGTCAAACCTCATTAACGCGAAATCAGGGCCCGTTTATATGTCGACTCGCCTTTGCATTCTCGCAGCTAGAACTCAATCGCGATGGCAAAGGTGACATTGCCACGGTAACACCGCTAAATGGATTAGCTAAATCCGACATCGTTTGAGTAAATACTTGCAGTCTTATAATCCGTGCCAATAATATAAAGAATTCCTCATGACGAAACAATTTTTCCAAACGCTTCTGAACTGACGTTATTTGCTGTTTTCGTTGCGAGGCGGTAGACATAAAACTGCCGCCATGTTGGAATTTGAGGTGATTTCTAGCTTCTAGCTGCGAGAATGCAAAAGCGAGTGGTTACGTAAACGTGCCCTTAGAAATCTGAAATTCCAACATGACAGTGGTTTTAGCTCTGCCGGCTCGCAACGAAAACAGTCATATTGTCGACTTCAGAAGCTACTGGGATACTGTTTCGTCAGGAAGAATTCTTTAGCTTATTGTCATGGATTATAAGACTACAAATACTCAACGATGTCGGATTTAGCTAATCCAGGTAGCGTTGTTGCCATGATAACACCTTTGACATCGCGATTAAATTCTAGCTGTAAGAATGCAAAGGCGAGTCGTTGCATAAACGCGCCTGTAGTCCTGCTCCTCCTTCTTCAGGAAAATTAATAATAAATCAATACGCAACTAAAAGGCTTGACACATAAAACGACACCTAAAAGCACGAGCGTACGTCTTTCATGTTTGAAGCTACCATTAACAGAACAATCCACACGGGCGCGAGTGTCAACAGCTTATTTTTTCGCAACAGGGAAATGTGGTTATGCAAACGGATGTAGACTGCAAATGTCATGTGACGGCATTTGCATTGTCATTTGTGTTGTCATGTGACGACATCTGAATTTCCAAAACAGTATTTGTTTTTCTTTATGTTAATTCCTCGTTCGTACCTCCAACTCCACCGCTAATCACACTTTGGATTTTCCAGTAGATGTCTTACATTTCATGTTAATACTAGCAGTCATACCCGGCTTCACCCTGGATTTTTTTCCCGGTGTTCCTCCGGTGCTTGGTTGAATGGCAACTTTACCCGTTCGCTATTATGGGTAATTTTTCTTCCTGTAATACTTCGTCTTTCCTCCCATTCTCTCCCTCCCCTCTCACCATTTACTCCCATTCTCTCCCTCCCCTCCTACCAGTCCCTCTTCTTCCCTTCCCCTTTGCTACACGTAGTTGAATTGGGGTGAGTAGTTAAATTAAATGCTGCCCCTCCCCCTTTCCTCTCCTCCCTATCCTCTCTCCCCATCCCTATCGCTCAAATCCCTATTGCTCGAATCAATCAATTGTTGACGCCATCTCCTTTGCTTCGGCTTCGGCTTCTTGACTCTCTAGCTTTGCTTTTACCTTTTTTGGTCTGAAACTTTGGTTTATTAGAAAACAAAAACGAATTAGTTTGATGCTTAAGGCAAGGTTTGAGAAGTTTCAAGCATTTTTAGCGGATAAGGTAGGGTTTAACTGATCTGAAGTCAAAACAGCAAAGGAACACAAGTAAACTTTCCTGTAAGGTTTCAGACACTGCCGTGTTGCTGTACTGTTTAGTCCACGTGAAATCTTACTGCTGTATTCAAATGTTTTTATCATTTATACCTTTGCACACGATACATCAGCTAATGATTGGTGCATTCTACCCGGCTAAACGACATTGCTGGAAAATGTTTAAAAACTTATCATCTTTAAGTGTGCTTAGTACAGCACTTCAGGTAATTCAGGGTTCGTGCGAGTCCTTGAAAACCTTGAAATATCCTGGAAAGTTATAATGAAATTCCTTGCCTGGTAAAGTGCTGGAAAATCTTGAAAAAATGACATATGTATCATCAGTATGGTGATGAGCGGAAAGTAGAGGAAGTGACTGAAAAACACTGAAAAAATTCTACCAAAAAAGTAGTCGAGCGTGTAGCATTACATTATTCTTCAATTGTTTAGGCATGAAAAGTTTTGAAATTTGGGCTCTGGATTTTAATTGTGTTTACATGTATAATGGTTGGATACAGCAGTAAGGTTTCACGTGGACTAAACAGTACAGCAACACTGCAGTATCTGAAACCTTACATGAAAGTTTATTTGTGTTCATTTGCTGTTTTGACTTCGGATCAGTTAACCCTGACCCTGACCCTGACATCAGTCGAGTTCAGTTTTGTTTTCTAATTCGTGCTACTTTGGCGTGTGCAGTTTAGATTAGCTCGTTTTAATGTTTTGTATCTTTATCAATTACGTTTTGCACAAACCTATATGGAAACAAACCCTTTAATCTTCACTCTACGTCTTGCAGCTGTAGTTTATTGACTAGCATCGTTGCATAATAACAATGTTTAAAACAATGTAAAACAATCAATCTGGTTGTTTTCAGCTCCCTAACCCCTGAACCACTTGACCAATTAGAAAAGGCCTTATGGAAAGGGCACATCTATAGCAATACCTATAAATAAGTTAATATTCAGCTTTATAGGACAAATAGTTTGGTCTGTAGAGAGTGTAGTAGAAACGTGTCGTGCCAACAACAACAAGAAGCCAAGATTAAAATCACGATTCCAGCTCAAGTTCAGATCTCCGACGTGACGAATTGGAAATTAATAAAAGTTCGGATACATGTTCACAAAGTCCAATAAAGCTTATACACCAAATTTGAGTAGACAATTTTGAAAAAGAGTGGAGAAAATAAGCATCGCAATTTCGGCTTTAACATGGGAGGTTGAGGTCAAACCTTCTACAATAAAGGTTACAGCCTTTACTAATACTAAATTTGAGTGAAAATATTGAAAGACAGCAGAGAAATTGAGCATCGAAATTTCGGCTTTAACATGGGAGATTGAGGTCAAACCTTACAATAAAGGCTACCGCCTTTACTAATAGTGTATTGATAAACTGTATCCTGCGAGTGGGTCTTTTTTTTAGCTTGTGAGACAGGCACGCCTTGCAAGCGACGCATTCGCGTTTTCGTAGCTGAAGAAGTAAGTTTCGTTCATTCGCTTGGTGCTTTTTACTGAGCCACGTTTTATTGGATAAAGAATAAATTGAGAAGGTGTTACCAAAACGTGTCGTGGGAACCGACGCAGCCCCAAGCCCTCTAAACTTGTTAAGAGAAAAAGTGTAGTAACCAATGAACTAAATTCACCGAAGTGCAAAACTTTCGGCAAGAAAAATTCAATTTACCGTTTTACCGTCTTGTCAAACTGAAAATCAATTGGTTGGAGACGTAATCTTATTGGCTGCTGCAGCTTAGAAGCGAGGACCGACAAGTCCATTTGAACTAAGGCAAGAACGCGTTTCTTGCGTCACGCTTAGTTTTACTCTTTCGATGACTATATTTCAAACGTGAAGACAAAAACGCTTGCATTTCATAGTTAATTATTCATAGCACTTAATTTCGACTAGTGCGACATTTGATAAGGCCGGTAAAAATGAATTAAGTGGTTCTTGGGAACGATACTAAAAAAATTGACGCGCGCTGGCGATTTTTTTTTTTACGTTTTTTTGGCTTTTTTTTTTATTTTTGTAGAGTACAAAATCTGTGTTTTAATTCCAGGATCAGCGTGCAAAAGTTGCACATGCGATGTTTTTAAAGTCAGCGGCTTGCGAGTCGCTTGGCCGCGGGGAACGCTTTCCCATCGAAATAACAAACAGGCAGCGTTTCCGCTTGCAAGCGAGTCGCAAGCCGCTGACTTTAAAAACATCCCTGAATTTGATAAAAGTCATTCTTTAGATCCAAGTTTTAAGTTGTGACGTACCTCTGAACGATCCTATGAGATTTGTTTCGAGGCGATCACGAGAATGGAGCACAGAGATATGGTCATCGACTCCAGGAAATGTTTGATGAAAGTGCTGATGCGTGCTCGGAATATCTTTATGTTTTGATGTCATAAAAAACGTTTCATGCGCTGAGAAAAATAACCATGCGTGCCCTCCCGAGAACCACTTAATTGATTTCTAACGGTCTAAAACAGCTTTGAGCTAAGAATGAAACCTGACAAACATGAATGATCAACTTTTAACCATCGTTATTTGTGTTCTGTTTAAAAAGTAATTACCGGTAACATGTTTGGGTTCGAATTGCAAATACGCATGCAGTTACCTGCATTGCACGCATGTTTGCAATATGCAATTCGCAACTTGAAGCGAGATAGTGGGGCAGTGCGATGCTCACCCTACGGTGCGTTTGCCCTAATCTTGTTTGACGACCGATTTTATGGCAATCGTCCCAGCTCCTCTGCATTTTCTCGTTTGGTCGAAATTATACACTTCCCCTCTTCTTCTGAATTTTCCGTTTGCCATAACTTCCCGTTTGCCATAATAGCCCGTTTGCTATACCGATGGATTTGACGACATCGTCCTAAAACTCAATTTCAAGAAAGAATGTTCGTAGCCGTCCAAAACTGCGCATGGATTGTTCACTCCTGGTGCCGAGTTTCTGTGCCATCTGTTGACAAAAGTAGTTATTGTTAGTCATTCCAATTAAAATGCGGATCTATGTTATTTGGACATATTAACACTTAACTTTTTTTTTTATTTCGATGTTAATTTGAAATTTTTTCTAACTTTAAAAAAAAAACTTTTTTCTAAGATGGTTTAAAAACAATAAAAATAGTGCAGTCATGATACCACACATGAAACTTCTACTTATACATGGGCAACATTATGCACTGAACGAAAGTGGACAATTTTCTGAATTTTCGAGCATTTCGAAACATAGAACCAACATTTTCGGATCCCAATATTGGATTTTGGATTCAGAAAAGTGGTAGGCTACGTATGTTGTGAAAGTTTAATTTTAGCAATTTTTTAGGGAGGGGAAGGTCAAAATTTTCCTTTACGGGCAAGCCCACGCAATACTCTCAATCTGCCCCCTCCCCAGCCAAAAAAAAAAAAAAGATCACCGTGATTAAACTTTGGCATGGAAATGGGTTTCTTTTTATACTTTGCCCACATGAAGTAAGTACGTGTTCTCATTAATTATTCATAATTTTGTTTAATGACAAACAGTGACGAGTTTTGTCAACAGATGGCACAGAACCTCGGCACCAGGAGTGAATAATCCATACATAGTTTTGAATGGTAAGTAGATTCTTTCAGAGTTCAATTTGAAATGAGACTTGACAAAGGATTTATGGCAAACGGAGATATATGACAAACGGGATTATGGCCACTGGGCTACGATTTTCAGGACTCCCGGGATTAAGCAAACACGATTATGGCAAACGGGATTACACAAACGCGATTATGGCAAACGGGCGGAAGCCCTGACGGCTGTAGCTGAGTTTCTTCCAACATGTCGGGAGAACCCTTGATTTCTCCAAATTTCCTCTTAAATCGTGGTTTTTCTGCACCAGAATTAAGCTTCATACACATAACAAACTAAATAAACTAGTAAACTAATAAACTTAAATTCCTGAACAATGAGAACTAATAAAGGTATTGCGTTAATGCTGAACCACATCACGTACGTGAATGATCACATAAAAGCCGAATTTTTCGCCCAAACTCTACTCGAACTCGACTCGAAACTCTATTCTCTATACACCCAAACTCGACTCGAAACTCGATACTCTACACTAAAACTCGACTCGAAACTCGATTCTCTATACACTCAAACTCGACTCGAACTCGAATAAAAACTCGATAGCCTACACCCAAACTCGAGTTGAACCCGACTCAGCGTGAAAAATTTGAGCTTGCACACCCGTGAAACAGAACAGATGTGGATTGAGTGGCGGTTTGGGAAAAGTATTGCTTCCTAAGGTTGAAATAATAGGCTGCGTTGTTTCCAAGTGATAGAATCTACATTATGAATACACCCTAAGGACTATTGCATCGGCAACAGCAATGCCGCATGAGAGACAACTTACGAGTTGTGCTTCTGCAATCCAATGGTGGAAGCTACCGACAGATGCGCGATGGTGGAGCTCGCAAGTAGCTCTTCTGCAATCAGGTAATGGAAGCCAGCGACGGGCACGTGATGTGTGCGTGGGTGCAAGGGTTAGACGGTGTATTTATTTGTTTATTTTTAAGTATTGATCCAATAGGTTTACAAAACCCATGACAGGATCAAGGAGAAAGAGGATGACAACAAGAAGTGCGTACATCATTGTAGTTGTGAAATGGTTGCTTTCCAGCTTAAATATGTCGTGAAAGGATTCTGGTTGTGTCTGTTGCAAAATTCTGGTAAAGTTAATGCCAAAGTCTTTTTTTTTTGTATTCAGTTCTAACGTGAGGGGTCCCAAATTTTTTTTAAATCCTAGCTGAAACTGATGGAACGTAGATATAGGTTTTTTAAAAGATCAGCACAATGAATTTTGTTATAGAAGTAGGCTGCATAAAAGGTTTAGCCAGTGGATCTCCGGAAACTTCGTTGTAATGTCGAAGTTTCAAACCTTTCACGCAGTTCTTCACACGTACAGATGTCTCGATTAATTCCAAATTTGCAACAGACATACCTTATAAAGTTACGCTGTACACGCTCAAATTCATTTTTTAAATACTGTTGTAATCTACTTCAAACAACCGATGCATTCATTAATACACAACGAACAATACGATTAAATACAAGAACAATGGTTTTAATGTCAGTTACAAAAAACTGGGATCTCTCTCTTCAGTAAACCTAGAAATTTGAAAGCTTTATATGAACGATATTGGTTATGTACCAGATGCTATCAATTTGGTATCCCTCATCTACTGCCTGAATCCAGTAGTGGCACTAGGAATATTTTTCAGGAGGGTGGGGGAGGGCGTGGGGGGGGCACATTTTTATCAGCTTTCTAGTAAATAACAGCAACTCGAAGGTTTATCAATTAATTTACTCATAAAAAAATGCCTGTACGAATAGGCCTATATAGAGGAAACTATATGTGTTGTGTGAGGGATGGAACCGGTAAGGGGAGGGAAGGGGAGGATTAGGAGGGATTTTATAAAGTAATAAATACATTGGTTTCAACTATTGAATAAGAAGGAAAATCCTGCAAGTTCGTTACCGTTATTTTTAACGTCAGCGTGAATACTGTTTTGGTTGCGAACTTTTTTTGGGGGGGACACTCAGGTGGGCACACCTGACATCTGGGGGAAACGTGGCCCCCCCCCCCCCCAGGCGCCCCCCCGTAGCACCGTCTCAGGCTGAATCACATAGTCCCAAAAACTACACAAATACGTAGTAGTGGATCTGCCCTCACAAAATCCGTTGTGTCACCAGCTTGTGATACAAATCTGCATGAAATTATGAAATGGGAAGCGATGAAAGCAATCAAACCATATAGGCTTCGAAGGAGAGAAGGATGTCTATGATCAAACTTTAGTTTAGTCCTTAAATCGTATTAGCGCATTTACCAGCAGTCTTCAACACAAATATGTCACGATGACCACGAAACAGAATGTTTTTCCACACTCTATTTGGTAGGAGACACATGACGCGGCTGCAGAAGGATTTAGCGTGGAATTCGAGACGGACACTGTTAGTGGTTCCAGATCTGCCCCAGCTGCCTGTGTCTACTATTATCAGATACACATGAGGAGAAGGTCGTCGGTTCCCAGCATTTTCCAAGAGAATAATGCTCTGAAAAAGAAATATAAATCTTTCAGACTAACTTGTTTACAATGTGTGAAATAGTAATTTAATTTTGCTTTGGTTTCCTTAACATTTATTTGCTAACTTTACTATAGTTTGTGAAATTTTGTGGGAATTTTACGTTGTCCAGTACATTCTCACGTAGGTTTCGAACAAAAGGAGGCCTCAAGCCGGTACGTGCCTTTCTTTAATATGCCCTTTTTAGAAGCAGAAAAAAATTTGAACCAATTATGTAGCCTTGAAGCTGTTTTATTTTGAAGATTTGGATTTTCTTGTAAATTTCGGTTGACTCCTGTTTCCATCAACATTAAACGATAAATTT
>JAHWFP010085395.1:20494-31497 GCA_023313725.1 Lithobius niger | reverse complement strand
ATCAAAACAGCATTGATGACCAAGGCGAACAACGCAGGACTGAGGCAGCTCCCTTGCGGGAGGCCTCTATCCGTGGACCGGCACTCCGACCAATAGCCATCTGCCTTAGTAGCAAACTGCCTACCGGCAAGAAGGGCCATAATTGCACGTGACAACTGTACATTGACACCAAGAACAAACATGGCGTGCTCCACCCAATTGACATCCACCATATCGTACGCGGCCTTTATATCTAGAAACACGCACACAGCGATCTTACCACCACTCCACGCCTGCCGTATGCTTGCCTCCAGATACAAAACCGCGTCTTGGGCACTGCGATGACGCCTGAAACCAAATTGAGCCCTGAAAAGACCTTCAGATGTCTCCAACAACCACATTAAGCGGCGAACCAAAATCCTTTCATAAACCTTTCTAGCACACGACAACAGCGCGATGGGTCGATAACTTGTGACCGCAGTGCGCTGCTTGCCACGTCCTAGAACCGGGACCAAAACAGAAAACATCCAAGCCGCTGGCGGCGGAGCACCCTCAAAAACACGCTGAAAGAAAGCCACCAAATCCACACGGCCCATACCACAAAGGGACTTCAACTCACCATAACTAACTGAATCGATCCCCATAGCACTGCCCGTACGACAACGAGCCAACGCAGCCTCCAATTCGCCAACCGTAATTGGCGATTCAGACTGTTCAGACTGTTGCACATTATCCCAAGTCACAGCCGGTGGAGGCGCACCTCTAGAAGCATTGTATACCTCCGAAAAATTAGCATTGAAGGCTTTCGCCATCTCTAGGCCACGGAGAACTTCTCCATTATTACCCAAAATCCATGCAATTGACGTACGTGAATCCAGCGGACGCACAAGTTTCCAGACCTGGGCAAGAGGGAGCCCAACAGAAACCCTCTCACACAGTCGTCTGCCAAACGATGCCTTTTCTCTACGAAGAATAACCCGAGACTCTGACGCCGTTCCCACAAACACATACCACCGTTCATCCGTAGGAAACCGACGGAACCGCTGCCAGGCACGGCGTCTGTCTCGAACTGCCATGGTGCACACTGTGGTCCACCAAGCAGGAGTACAACCACTCCTACCACGCGTCCCAAATACCCCATTTGATGGTTTTTTAATCCACTGCTTTACCCAGTTCCCAAATGCACCCATCTCAACTTTCGGACGGGCTATACCTCTGCCACCTCCCCTCTGGTCCTGCTTGTGCTTGCCTTGAAATAGAGCCACTGGGAGGTGATCACTGCCTCTGAGGTCTTGCGAAACCTCGAAGGAGAAGCAATGAGCAAGCCCCAGGGAACACAAATACATATCCAATACCGATTCTTGGACAGAACCCCCACACCGCCTAAAGAAAGTCGGGGTGTATTCATAATACATTTAATTTGTTGTCTATTACCGCAATCATTTAATAGAAACGGGAAATTAATCGTAAATAAATAACGGTTGCCTAGCAAATAGCTTTCGGCGAGCGAGAAGGTCTCGTTGCATAAACGAGCCCTAAGACGAACGTTTTTGTCTAGCTACGCGATAAATGAGGTAAAAAAAATGTATACAAATTGAATAAAAATGTTAAAATTCAGTCATCTGACATGTCATAAGTAAAAACGCAGTGACCACAAGGGTATCCGTGCACTTTAGCAGGTCGGTGAAATTCCAGTGAATTGCTGAGGGGGCCGGGGGCGCCAAAAAGCCATTTCGCACGGGTTGAAAATGTACCTTGTGCCACCCCTGATTTCAAAGTAGCTTATAACTTCTGTGGCGAGATTGCCCGACCAGACAGAAGAAAAATTTAAAATTTGATACGAAGTGACGTGGGGACCTTAGCAAAGTCCCCGCCAGGACTACCAGCCAGGGAACATGAGAGGCTACCATGCTTCTTCAGTGATTATAGGAACTATTCTGGCCAATTCTGGACAATCTTTCGGCCCCTACGATGATCGGTGGTTTCCCGGATCGAATCCCCGGGTTGGCACCTCCCTTTACCGGATATTTCTTCTTCTGTAAAAAAGTCTGGTAATGTTCAAAATTGAGCCGGTTCAGCCACACGAGCATTAATTGCTTCGGCTCAACAGGAATTAATTTGAAAAATAAAACACTACGTGACTACAAGGTCAAAATTGCTGCAATCATATGGTTCGTTCGTGTTACGTTATCGATCTATTTTGATGTCTTTCTTACACCATCCCGCGTCACTTTGCAGCCGCGAGCAGCCCGAGCAGCCAGTCTTGTTAGGTTTTAAAGCCTTAACCAGACAGAAGACACTTTTTCGTGCGAAGCGATGCGATACTACGTGCCTACTAGATCAAAATTGCTGTATTTGTGCGGTTGGTGTTAGGACGATTTTGTCGTCTTTGGTACACCATCTTAGGTCTCAGTGCACCGCGAGCAGCCCGGTCAAACCTAGTCAGACCATAGAGTTAATAAGTTATATAGGACACCAAACCAGACTCGCTGCAACGCGAAGGGTATGTTGTAAGAAAGACGTCAATCGCTCGTTAAACGCAGCACTAACCATACGATTGTAGCAATGTTGACGTTGCAAGCACGCAGTAACGCGTCGCTTCACATCAAAATTTATTCTGTCTGATTAGGGCTTTAAGCCCTATAACTAGACTGGATGCTTGCTGCTGCATGACGTAGCAGTATGGTTTACCAACGACGTCAACATCGGTCAATAAACTCCATACTCAGTACAAAACTGTAGCAATTTTGACCTTGTAGGCTCGCAGTAACACATCGCTTCGCAGGAAATTTACTTCTGTCTGGAGATGGCTTTAGGGTAAGTGCACAGTAGCCACCTGTTCCGATTTTTATTTCGATGCTAACTCCCAGCGTAGGTAGGGTGCGCGTAGGTAGGGTGCGCGTAGTGCAGTCTGTTCAGCGCCGATGTTGCTGAAAAATCAATACATGAGAGACAAGGAGTTCACGGCACAAATAAGTTGCGAAGGGATATGATTTTTATATGATATGATTTTTTTTCTAATATTTTCAAATGGAAGTTGGAACTTTCTGCTACATTTTAGATAAGCAGTTGCTACGAATGCTTTGTTGGGAGTGTAGCATTGGTCTTCTGTCCCAGTTTACACTATTCTGGTATGCTAGCTGTCCTCCCGCCGTTACATACACCGGTCTAGCAGGTTCCCGAATACGTAAGCGAAATACTTTACTGGACAGCATTAAATGAAAACGTCCACCGACCGCCCCCTGTCCCCCACGGTCTCCTTGCTCCCCCATTCCCCCATTGTGTGGTTAGATTCCCTACCTGCGCCCCCACCCCTAGTATCCCTGTTCCCTCCTCCCCTGACCCCCACCACCACATTCCTCCATTGTGTGGCCTGAATGTCCCCCATCCCTGCTCCCCCTCCCTTGGAACCACTGGTGTTTTGTTTTCTTAGGGAAGTAAATAGCGCTTACGGTATATTTTAGCAATGAGTGTGTCAAAATATCCATTTTCCTGCCACAAAACGTTAAAATTTTAGGAGCAACTATGGCATTTACGTCGTGGTTTTTGAAATCTGCGCCAACCAGAATGGAAAATTCATTCTGCTTAATAAATAAATGCACACAATCACTTTATTACATAGTACCATTCGTAGCACCGAGAATTTATAGGGTATGAATTCTTGGTAGCACCGATCGAAGCTGACAGTTCGAATCAGAATAAGAATCGTAACCGGTGGAGTACCGTGCGCAGTGCCAGATTAAGGGGGATGAGGGATACTTTGGGTGCTGAAGCACCAGGCCACAGGCCGAAAAGGGCCTACAGGGAGCCTCACGGGAAAAATGAAATAATGTACTATTTTAAATTAAATTTTTTTTTTACTTTTACTGTTTTTACAAAAAAAACATTGTTGTTAAAAAAAAAACTTTTTTTGTGGGACAGGGGGGCGGGGAAAAGGGCCACAATAAATCTGAAGCACCATGCATCTACGAGGTTTAATCCAGCCCTGATTGTGCGCGAACCCTTAAAGGTACGTGCATCCCTGTTGGCTTTTCTGTATAACTCAGTTTGCGACATTGGTTCGAACGTATGTAAATGTTGCCAACACTGTAATTTTCTTGTTTATTCTTTTGTGCGAGATGATTTTCTGATATTAAAGGTATATGCATCCTTGTTGGCTTTCCTGTATGACTTAGTTTTGCGACATTAGTTCAAACGTATGTAAATGTTGCGAACACTGTAATTTTCTTGTTTATTCTTTTGTGCGAGATGATTTTGTGATATTAAAGGTATATGCATCCTTGTTGGTTTCCTGTATGACTCAGTTTTGCGACAGTAGTTCAAACGTATGTAAATGTTGACAACACAAGTCATTTTCTTGTTTTTTCTTTTGTGCGAGATGATTTTGTGACATTAAAGGCACATGCATCCCTGTTGGCTTTCCTGCATGACTCAGTTTTGCGACATTAGTTCAAACGTGTGTAAATGTTGCAATCACAGTGATTTTCTTGTTTATTCTTTTGTGCGTGATGATTTGCGACATTAACCTGTGTAAATGTTGCAAACGCTATTCTTAACGGGTCACACGACATACCGGAAGGATTTATGCGCCTTTAAATGCATTCATCTGCACAAGCCCTCGTGGGTTCGGAATCGGAAATCGATCCAGGTATCTCTGAAGTACATCACTGCACAACCAACTCTTATATCACCAAACACTTTTGGTGCGGTTGAAACGGAAAACCAAGGCGTGCGTTTCAAGAATGATCGTTTTTTGTTGTCTCAGAGGCTTAGAATCGATACTTTAAAAGCTTTTACAGCGATGGGAGAGGCAACGTTGTCTCGTCGCAAAGTTTCGTGCGACAGGAGAGACATTTTGGGAAACCCTCCGAGCTCTAGAGTTGTGATAACTTTTTCATTAAACTAAGTGGTTCGGAACGTAATGAAACTTTGGTTTTCTTTTTCTTTTATACTCTACTTTTTTTTTTGGTTTAGCTGGGATCAACTTTAAGAAAGGTTAGTGTAGGCTAAACGAGATTAAATTTGGCTCATTTATAAAAATCAGTAACGTGGTGTAATTGTGTCTTGACCAGTTGAACCCACGATAACTTGGATGCCCTGACACGCATACTGAATATCTTCCGGAAAAAAAGGAGCCGTCATTCACGTGAAGTAATGTGACGTGACATGGCATCGTGCTCACGTTTTGTTGGCGTTTTACATATAGCGTAATGTCACTATTCGTTTGGTTTGGTCTGCCAGCCAATGAGCGGACGAGAATTCAGTTTTGGACCCATATTAGAAAGAGCAGGTAATCGCCGATTTGCGGTGAAGCCTATCCACGTGACCGAATGGAGGAGGCGAATACTATATCTGTGGTCCTGTTAGGCTTCGCCTCAAAGCAAAAACTACCGGACCTCCCTATTACAATATGGGTTCAGAACTGGTCTCTTCAGTTGGCTCTTAGGCTGCCGGGAAGGATATGTTTATTCTGAATTTTTCGGAAAGTGAATATATAGAAATAACAAGAAAATATCAAACGAAGTAGGGATTAATCTGTATAGATCACAGTTTTGTTTGTTTGTTTGTTTGTCCGCTGTGGGATTCTCGATAATCCTTATTCTATAGAGCAGTGACATTTGCCACCATACTGGCACCAGTATAGGTTTTGGAGGGCATAACTACAAGGTGCACTACACAAAAATGGAGGGGAAAACAACGGAAGAGCGGATTTCTTAGACTTAAAATAACGTTGTTTTCTCCAACAACAAAAATCGTGCGTTTTAGGTCTAAGAAATCACTCTTCACAGCATCGGCTTCAGTATGACGCCCTTCTGTTTCTCTCTGAAGTGCCCCTTGCAGCTAACCTATTAAGGCTCCAGCACAGAGTTATATCATGAGTCCATGAAAAGTTCCGTAGGAACGAGTTATTTTCATAGACTCATGGTTATATACAATAATACTACGTCGTGTCACTGCTCTATTGAAGTCCGCAGTGGGAATCTCGATAATATTTATTTTATTTAAATCCGTAGTGTGAATCTCGGAGGCTTGGGCAACGAATGCTTTTTAAGGACCTTCAACAATAATTGGCAGATGTAGTGACGTCACAACATTTTCATGAAAATGGGAAATCACAACAATGCTATACTATACTATACTATACTATACTATACACAAAACTGGCCATATACTAAGTGATGCCCTAATTCATTTAAATACTGTAAAGACATCGAGGCCAGAGACAGAACGAGAGAGACGATCCTTTGGTTAAAAATTGCGCCTTTCTATGAAGGTTGTTTTTTTTTTTTTCAGGGAGGGAGTGGGGAGGGTTTCTACGAGTCTACTTTGTTAGTGTAGACTGCTGTTATTCCTGGCATTAAACAGGTGCAACAAAATTACATCCCGCTTGTTTGCTTTGGGTTCGAGTCCCAGACGGGGCAGTTGTCCTTTCTTTCCTTCTCCACGTATTTTCACAAGGCCAGTTTTTAAAACCATCTGCTTTTTTATCCGTTGTAATTTATTGTTTATGAGTGTAACGGAATATTTTTTTTTATTTATTTATTTCATTTGATTCAGCCGAAGCAATTTAATGCTCGTGTGGCTGAACCGGTTCAATTTTGAACGTTACCAGAGAAAAGAAGAAATATCTGTTAAAGGGAGGTACCAATCCGGGGATTCGATCCGGGAAACCTCCGATCATCGTACGGGTCGAAAGAGTGTCCAGAATTGGCCAGAATAGTTCCCATAGCCGCTGAAGGAGCACGGTAGCCTCTCACACTACCCTGGCCGGCAGTCCCGGTGGGGACTTTGCCAAGATCCCCTATCCAGGGGTTCGACCATATCCGCAAACTTCCAGCAACTATGCTGAGCTCTCTCACTGCTCAGCCACGATGATCAAGTGATAACGCATATTCTGAAGATTCAATCTACCTTGGTGCAATCTATCGTTAATCTCTAGAGGTTGCTTCCTAGTGCCCAGGCCGTACTATATTTTTTTATGTTAACTCATGTATGGTAGGCTTCCCTCTAATAAATATCTGCTAAACAGCGATAAAACAGACAGTAGATGGTGCCACGGTACAATGGAACGATTGACAGTGCATGAACATACCTCTTCAAGGCTTCAGTGTATGTATTTTGCATGTGATTATACAAAAATGTGCTTAGACAGTTCACATTCCTTTCGTAAAGGATGAAGGGAATTTACCAATAGTTGAAAGGTTTGTAATATGTTACTAAGGCGGTAGCCTTTACTGTATGGTTTGACATCAACCTCCCATGTTAAAGCCGAAATTTCCATGCTTAATTTCTCTGCTGTCTTTCGATATTTTCCGCTCAAATTTAGTGTATAAGCTTTGCTGGACTTCGTGAACATGTGTACCAACTTTTATTAATTTTCGATTTGTCACGTCGGAGATCTGGACTTGAGCTGAAATCGTGATTTTCATTTTTGGCTTCTTGTTGTACTTGGCACGACTCGTTTCTGCTACGCTTACTACAGGTCAAACTATTTGTCCTATAAAGCTAATTCTTAGCTCTTTTTACAGGTATGCCTCAGTATGTGCCCCTTTTTCGTTAGGCCGTTTCTAATTGGTCAAGTGGTTCAGTGGTTAGGGAGCTCTAAACGACCAGACTAATATTGTTTTACATTTTTTTAAATGTTATTATTCAACAATGCGAATCAGCAAACGCCAGCTTCAAAACTTAGATTCAAGATTTACCCCAAAACAAAACTTGTTAAGGATTCCCGCCATTATTTTATGTGCAATGGCTTATACACAGACAACTTGTTCCCAGATCCTCTCGGTCGTCATTCAAGACCATGACACCCATCAACGTCTCACCTCACTCGTGTTGTCACACACGTGACAAGAAAATCTCCAAGCAACTAAGGATAAGAACTGGACTGACAATCCACACCATGATCAACGGTGTTTGAAATATGTAATTATCGTATTATGTCTTTTTTTTAATGGGCCTTATTAATTGTATTTTAAGTTTGTTTGGCCATTTTCCGGTAGGCCTAAGTATAACTTTTCCCAATAAAATACCATGAATTTGGCACTATTTTCACCTGCTTCAACAAAGTTCTCGAGTTCAAGTTGGTCATATTCTACTGCAGCTGTACTCTTTATTTATTTCAAGTACATCGTTAATTTCTTTTTTACATACAAGCATTGTTTGACAATGTGAAGGCATCTGCATTGTGGAAATTTTATTCACGTCGTTTTGGATGGAGATGCCATCAGCAAGCTAGAAACATATATACTGAACTGGTGGTAAGAAGATCAGAAACAAAAATCATTAGAGACTTAGTATGGACTACTGCAGTGACATGTGCCCAAGGCGAGTATACACCTTGCGGTTTTGGGGACAATTTGTCCACTATCGTTTTCAGGGGAAAGTGGGATAACCCCGGAGGGAGGGGTTGGGAATATGTCCGAATACCAGCTTAGTGCACGTTCAATCCAGTCTAAAATAGGCTCCAGCCTTATCGAACATGCGTTCACATGGATTGTTCACAAAACGCCAGCCTGAACGTATTTTGTGATGAGCCATGTGATGCATTAGGGGACAAATGTTTTGTCACATTTTTCAATAATTTTGAACGTTACAGCCAATTTTGAAAGCCATTCTGAGAAAAACAGATGCCATCATCATTACCGCCAACCCCCCCCCCTCCCTCGTCATCACCCAGTAAAAAGTAATTTGACTGACCCGAATCTTGCGAGCCGATGAACCGCAATTGCTTTGTTTTATACGACGAATGACGTCACACTTCATAATTATGTCAACAATATTGCATCTGGCCATGTATAGTGTAACGGAATAGAAATTGCCTAAACAAACTCGTAAGGACGAAGTAGAGTTATATTAAAGGCCTCTTTGGTGGAGGGCGTAGATTTTTCTTCCATCTTGGATAGGGATGGGAACGAGGTAACGAAAAATAGTGGAGGTAATGGAAGACATGGGTTAGGCCCGGTGCACACATGCGTTTTTTCAACGTGCTTTGACGCTGCGTTACCGCATTTGCGGTGTGATTTACGTGACATCTGTAGGGTAGTGCACACATACCTGCGTCGACGTTCCGTTACCGCATGTCCAACGTTCGATCGTTTTGCAACGCACTTCCCCTCGTCAACGCAACGTTAGCGCAGACGCACCTCCGTCTCTCAGTATCTTATGTGACTTGAACGGTGCACACATCCGTTGTTTATAGGGGGATTAAATAACTACCCTGAAATATGAAATGTTGCTGCAGAAATTATTGAAGATTCATTGGGGAGAAACTTTGCATGACTAACGAGCGCATCGTATGGCTATTCTTTTAAGACAGGCTTTACAAAAAGATAAGCACCTATTAGCGTTCTTATGTTTGTCCCGGATGTCTGTCGTAATTCTGTTCTTATGTCCATGCACGGAAATTACGAAACGAGTGACTTTATGAAATTGGATACCTGTAAATTTGAACTAAATTTACCGACCAAATCAAAATTTGGTCAAAATCGGGCGGAAGAAGCACAATACAGTGGCAATGGTCAAGGCCAACTGCTTCAGCCGCTTCTCAGTTTAGGTTTATTTCATTTCATAATGTTGAAGGCGTGCAAGCAACAGCAAGAGTTTTAATTTGGCTGCTTATCTAGACACACGCTAGTGTGTCGCCGCCAAGTAACAGTAGATTATCCCATTGTAGACATCCGATTGTTAAAAATTGATTGTTAATGATAAAAAGGCGGCTCACTTAGGGCTTCGGGCTGATGACCAGGAGTGGTTAACGCTCGTTAAACCCTTTTTTTGGCGGCTCACTAGCAGACATGTGTCTGTTAACTGTAAGCAACTGAAAGCATATTTTGGCATGTTGAGAATAAATCCCAATGCGACAGAAATGTTTCAAATTGTGGAAAATGTAAGGGAAAGGGCCAGAGATTAAGAAAAACTAAAATTTAAAGGATGAGTGTCCACCAATCATAGAGAAAAAGATGCGTCAATAACGTTGTTTTTATGTTACTGTCTAGCTAGCTAATAAGATTTTTCCCATGTTAAATCCCATAGACTTTTTGCTCATGGCTAGCGCAAAATTGCGAAGACCTACGTACCTGAATTTTTGCACACGGATGCATGGTGATCTGAGGATGGTCCTTTTGTTGGTTTGGGGGTTGTAGGGGTCAGGACAAATGCGTCGGAGGGTTTTGAAATTTGCCACCGGAGAATTTAAATTTCGTTTCTTTTCCAAGTTGCATCCAAAGATTTTAAGCAACAATGGCTTGAACAATCAAGACTGGTCCTTAGATTTATTGTAAAAGCCTGGACGAACTAAAAACTGAACTGTAACGAACGACAAAATAAAGAAACATTAACGTTGCCGTGGATTGCGTAAGAATAAAGGGATGAACGTTAGATGATGGTTACGCAACAATACGAGCATACACGAGCTAAGGGTTTTTTTTTTGTTAATAATCCAAAAAACAAAATGCTTCGCGTTCTGCTGTGTTAGTAACAGAGACCTTCGGGGGTTTCTGCATGACTAAATGTGAACAAAATCTTGAAAAATTGCAGGGATAAACAAAACAACTGAAGGGGATGCGCTGATTGAGTGAGCGAAGCGAACGAAATCAGCGATTGTTAGTCAGTGTGTGCAAAAATGAGATTGAAGCATCCTAAACAGACGGTGAAACCTTATGTACGTTCACATTCCTATGAAAATTGTGATATCCACCCAAAACCAAAACTGGTAGAAAAACCCGCCAAGTTTCCAAAAACGGTCGGCCTTTGAAGGTAGTGATATCATTCCAACAAGGAAAGGCCGTCAAGGTTAATCCTATTAGCCAAGTTAATCGCACCGAGTAATACTTTGGACGTTAAATGAAAACTTGGAGATTGCTACCGCTAGTAGCAATCTTCTAGTTTTCATTTAACTTTCGAACTATTAGTATGTGCGATTAACTTGGCTAATAGGATTAACCTTGGCGGCCTTTTTCTTGGTGGAATGATATCACTACCTTCAAAGGCCGATCGTTTTTGGAAACTTGGCGGGTTTTTCT
>JAHWFP010085395.1:0-15494 GCA_023313725.1 Lithobius niger | reverse complement strand
GGGGGTACTGGAAAGTTGAAATAAACATGGTTTAAATTCCGTTATGAATGAGGTGCATAATTTTAATAGTCTTACTTCTCTGATGTAATCCGTAATACCAATCGTATAAATCCTTGGTAATACGTACAGTGAAACAGGATATTAAAACAGTCCAAAAGAATAGTCCAATGGGTGAGCACTGTATACGTAATACAGTACAGTGAAACTATTCTATTAAAACAGTTCAATATAATAGTTCTTTTGGACTGTCTGTACTATTCTTTTGGGCTATTTCAATATCCTGTTTCAGTGTATTACGGATTACAGCACATTAAATGAAACCTGCAGTCCACGTACTGATGGCGCGGTTGGCAAATGCATTAGGAAAAAAATGGGAGTTATTAAACTAGTAATTTTGTTTTCATTTAAGACTGGGTCTACATATTGATAAAAAAAAAAAGATAAATTGTGACTTAATCAACTTGATTAAAATATTCCAATGCCATTTGCTTGCAGTCAGACAGTAACCTCTAGTTCATGAGACTGCAGTATACGAATTTACCAACAGATTGCAGCACGTCTGTACTAGCGTGCTCAACTTTCTGTAGAAATCAACGTAAAAAGCTACAAATAGTTCCCGGTGCTTTACGGTCATGATGGTTGAGAGCTCAGCATAGCTGTCTGAATAACTGATCTGGTCGGCAAAAGTAAAAGGGACCCTACTGGTCATGGTGGGATGAGAGACGACCATCCTCCATCAGCAGTTACGGGATCTATTGTGGCTAGTGATGGGCACAGTTCCATTTGGGCCGTTTTGAGTCAGTTACCTGCGAGTCGAGCGAAAGGTAAGAAGTCAGTTCCACTTCCAGCTAATGAGAAGCTACTCCACTCAGATCAATTCCAATTCAAATTAGTTCAAATCCAGAAGAGTTCAATTCCAACCAAGTCAATGCCATTGACAAGTACAATTCTATTGGCTCCCACATGCCTTATTTAATGCTTCAAATCCATTACAGTCAGCTACATTCCATTTTTCGTTCTGACAAATAAATTCTAATTCGTTGACTTCCCGCTTGGTCTAGTCTCAATTCCAGTCAATTCTCAGCGAATCAGCAAATATTTTAACCAAGTCCAGCCAATTCACCCAAATTCCTGCAACATTTCGGATGTTGTTCAATTTAAAAGATTTTGGTGGAAATGGGGCTGAAATGGGATGGAAATATCTTAGCTGGAAGCAATGGGAGGACTTGTGTAAAACCTATACCGAAATTGCACAAATCAACACAAAGGTCGCACAACGTTTCGGGATCCACTTCATCCCGGGATCCCGTTGTCAAGTGCTCTAAACAGTGAAGAAAAACACATGTCAAAGTCAAGGCACATTATAATTAAAAAGTTAAAAAATATGCAGGCGAAAGTTTAGCAACCTGGACAGAACAGGTAGCAAATACAAGACCCCCCCCCCCCCCCGACAAGTGAAAGGCGAAATGCCCATATTTCAACTCGCCCTTTTCCACGCTGCTTTTCGCCTGCCCGCTGGTATAATGGTAGGACCTTTTCCTTTTCAGCCTCACTTCGAACCTGCATTTGCAGAAGAGAGGTCGGGGGTGGGGCGGGGGGTCTTGTTTTTCCTACCTGTTCTGTCCAGGTTGCTAAATTTTCGCCTATATGTTTTAAATTTAACTTTTTAACTTTTTAATTATATAGTGTTCCTCGACTTTGACAAATTTTGTTTTCTTCACTTTTTAGAGCATTTGACAACGGGATGAAGTGAATCCCGAAACGTTGTGCGACCTTTGTGTTTATTTGTGTAATGTTTGTAAGCTTTAACTCTTTTTAAATGGGATGGAAATGATTTTAATTTTTAAGAAATTGGCATGAATTGGCTGTTCAGTATCTGAAATTCCGGTCAAATCAAATCGTGTCAAAACAAGAAATCATAATCAGATTAACCCAGGCCGTGTTATTTTTGTGGTACGTGTATTGGTAAGTCGAGTTAACCTACTACATGGGACACGGACTGAACGCATAGCCTTCAGGCCGGTTCCTACCAAGTCATTTTATAATTACGGCAACTACTGAAGTCAAGTCCAATTCAAGTTATGGAACTGGAGAACAATAAATTTAATTCCGTCGATTTCATCTGGAATTATCTCCGATTCCACTCAACTCCCACAAGGGGGAATTGAATCATTTAATTCCATGTCCAGAATTGACTTGTGTCCATCACCGTTCGTACCATAATCGGGACAATGTCACGACCCCTACTATGATTGGAGTCGGCTTGAATACTCTCAATTTTCCCTCAGTTTACAAGACTTCTTTCTGTTCTTAAAAAAACGTCTTGTAAGATTCAACATTGATTCGGCTTATCTGTACGAGTACAATTTGTTTCAGATGACTTAAAGTCAGGTTGGCACCAAACTAGAGTTTACAACAACTATCTATAGTGTCCGCGGCCTATCTTGAGTTCTCCGCAGAACGAACACAGATTATCGATTGTACGTTTTTAGTAGCAGTGTGCCTTGTTGATATCCGTTACAAAAACAATGGCGGCTGTCGATTAAAGCCGCCCCTTCCAGGAAGACGTGGCCGCTCATAAAATACTCGCAGGACTCAAGATGCGCCGCGCGCACTTTAGCTCTCTTTAGCGTTACTCACAGCAAGCAAAGTAAATGCACACAGAAATATCTTGTAGCACAACAAACAAGCCACGTGCATCCATAATCATCGAGTAAAATTTTGATACGTCCTACACCTGAGAGCAAACTGTAAAGATTAGCGTTATTACTGTCACTAGATGGCGCCATTGTACATTCTTTGTATTCTGCCGTGGCGCTATCTAGTGGCAGTAGTAACGCTAATCTTTACAGCTTGGTTCCAGGTGCACAAGGACCTACCGAAGTTTTACTCATTGATTAAGGAAGCACGCATTCTTTTTTTTGTGTGTGTGTGTTAAAAGGTATTTCTTTATGCATTCCTTTAGAGAACGAAATGACGCTATACCACGCGCTATGGCTGTTTGCTGTGACGTGCATATCACGTGACTGGGCTAGTCCAATCAGACGGCCGAACAGCCGTTGTTCTCGTTCGTCATTGGCTAACTCTGGTGACGTCACGGCAAACAGCCATTGCGCATGGTTTAGATGCTGCAAACTTTAGTTTGATGGCAACCCGCCTTTGAGGCTAAAAAATGAATAAGGAAATAAATTTGAAATACCGTTATTTTAAAAAGTGGAAAACGGCACATTAACGTACAAATCTCAAGTAGCATTTTTTTTAAATATGGGAAAAAATTTAAAGAATTTTTAGATTTTCTTTTCTTATAACAAGCACATAACTTTATTAAAAACGGATGAGCTAAAAATACGAAAAATGTGAAGGTTCGTTATTCAGACAAACTGGAGTGCAGTTTAAGTAAACACAAGTGTATAAATATATCTCGAAATGTGAGCAGTTTGATGATAAAACGTAGTAGTCTTTATCTTTTTGTTGATGATGAGCTGTTGGTCAGCGGGCCTTTCCTCCGTCAGGTTGGAGCCAAATGTAGCCAGTTGTGGTTATGCTGCAGTGAGCATCGTAATATTTGCCCGGTCCTCTGCAGTACGACCACTTGGGACATCGACACCGAAACTGAGGTTGGAATTCTTCTTTGCAAACTTCGTTCCACCAACACACCCGCTGAAACAATAACAAAAGAAGAAGAAAAAAAATAAACATTCAATCAAAGGCAAACGGGCCATTCTTTTGGTTCCAATTTAGCCCTAACACGAAACATAAATAAGGAGTAAGTAATTGATATCCGTGAATCATACGCGATTTAACGGCTATAATTGCTCGCGAGCAAGAAACGGCTAGTCCAATATCGAGGGGGTGGAGGAAACACGAGCGCCCGTAGCGCGCGAGTTTTTCCCTTCAGCCCCGAGATTATTGGACTAGCCGTTTCGAGCTCAAGAGCAATTATAGCCGTTAAATCGCCTATGATTCACGGATATGTATTTTAATGCTAAGGTGTGACGTCAAGCTATCTTATCGTCTTAGTCGAGTTTTTTAAAGACTTGTTTGTAAATTTTATTTGTGAATCATAATGAATTTAAGAATATTTTACATGCGACTTTTGTAAATTTCTGAACGGAAGTTCCGGGTTGGAAGCTTCCTGTGTATGAAGGCCGACCGAAGGGGAGAGAAATTCCGTAAAACCGATGTTTGTTTTTTCTACTTTAATAGTTTAAATCAGATGAGTGTTTAAAATGCGCTATTCGCATGAATCTCGTAGGTTTTTAGGTGTATTTCAAAGTGTCAGTAGCCTAGTTTTCGTACCGTTGGAACGAAAGGTTGCCGGGTTGGGCCATTCCTCCGTGGGTGGGAGTCTAGCATAATACGCGAGTTTTTTTTTCTTCGTGTTAGGCTAGAAAGAAAAATGTCGCAGGTTGCAAATGTGCCTGTTTATGCTGGTTGCAATGAGTTGTGCTGGTTGAATTTGTGTTGTGTACGGTAATTTTGCAAAGTCGGGTCATATGTCACATGGTGGAGCAGGGGTTGTGTTGGACCCGTAAAAAGTGTTAGATTATCAAAAAAAGTACTGTGACGTGTGTGGGTTTTCACATTAACCGTATATAACGACTACACTTTTAGCATGGGGATGTGTTAGCGTGACGTCACCACCGTGCATTAAATGCCAATAAAGTACACAACTTAACAATTTCACTCGACGTTTCGCGTCACCTCAGACTCATTATCAAGACTCAAGAGTATATGATAAACACATTTAAAAGGCGTCATTTCAGAAACCCATGATCACCAGAACAAAACAGGCTAGGGCAAACGAAAGATCGGACAAAACCAACAAAGCAAAGTTAAAATTTAAAAAAGTTTAAAATTTTAAAAATTAAAAATTGGCCAAGTAGGCACCTCGATCCGTGCTGGTTTTTTTTAATTTTTAAATTTTAATTTTGCCATTTCGGTTTTGTCCAATGTCTCGTTGCTGGTAACTCCAACCTGTACTTACCCACCGTTACGGGTCGAGTTCTCTGAATCGTTTTTAAGTTTTAAATTTTCTCTTAAATGTTTTTTTCCCAAGGTTTGATTTAAGTCGTGGCTAGTTGTGTCAAGCAAAGCTAGTTGGGTATTTTCGATTCTTTGCAAAACTCTTTTAACTTTTAACATTTAGTGCACTTTATAATGTTTTTGAACTTTTGATACAGTGAATCACCAAGTGAGTATAAAGTCAGTGACCATTATGTCATCCGACAAGGTCACCACGTTGATAACTAAATGGTGGAGAACTTAAATCTGTGGCGAAAATAATGGTAACCTTGCACAGTGTTGCTGTGACTGCTAATTTGACCGATAATTCAAAGTGCGAACGTCTGAAAAATAGCAACGCGACGGTCCTGTTATGAAGGAAGCTATTGGCTCTATTGTTCTTTTGATTCCAGTGTTTTCTCCATCACAATTATAGAACTGTTTTACATATATGCTGTCAATTTATGATCAGGAGTGCCCACCCTTCTCCCCTACCCTCAAGGCTATGTTTCCCATCTAAAAAAAATCCCTAAAAAGTTATCAGTTCACTGGAGAGGGAAAAAAACAAGGAAAGAAGAAGAAAGAAAGAAAGAAAATAAGACTAAAGAAAAGAAGAAGTGGCAAACGAATGTCATGTGGCATTCATGATGGTAAATAAACAAACACCTCTTTCATTCTACGTAATCAGATCGTATAAATCAAGACTACTACTTTTAAGCAGTATTAAGAGTTAGAGATGGGCCGTTATAAGAACGAACGGGAGAAACCAACTCTGATCCCACATTAGGGCGGGCAGGTAGAAATCTGGTGAGGGAAGATGTGTAATATTAATTCCATTACCATGCTGGCTTTCCACCTTCCCTCTCTAATGTGGGCTCAGAGTTGAACTCCACCGTTCGTTCTTATAACGGCCTAGCTCTAAGTATAAGAACCAACGACACCACGTGTCTGGCAGGAGGGAAGCATTGGGGAGAAGCTTTTCAGGACAGCAGGTTTCTCGAAGGGGCAGCTTCGAGGCCGCCTTGAGCTTCATTTATTTCCGCCAGCATGAACACGAACGTGGAAGAATATAATAGAAGTGATCATTAGAAAAGGGGAGAGGCGGAGGTTTAGCGGGGTGGTGGGTGATTTGAGTCACAGGATGAGGTGATTGATTGAGCGAAGCAAACGAAAATCAGCGTTTATTAGCAAAAAAAATTTAATCAGTGTGTATGCAAAAATTTTAAGAAACTTAATTCGGTCGAACATTGACATTCACGTGAGCTACCATACCATACACACCGTGGATTCAACACCACCCGTTCGCAGCACGGGCTTCAGCTAGTTCTACATGTTATTAAACGGAGTAGGGTGAGAAAGAAAGGTGGATTTCTTCTGTTTAGAAGTGGTGGAGGTGGGGGCAGAGCAGAATTGATGTCGTTTGATCGTGACATGGCATTTCATTATGACATGGCCTTGGTGGAAGGACGAAGAACTTCGTTTTCACCACGTCTCACCACCCCACCCCCCGAAAAAGGAAAACGGGGACCCTTTAACCGCACTTTATATCCCCCCCCCCCCCCCCCCGTTTCGTGTGCATCTCTGTTTATGATGCATTCTGTAGACTTATTGACAACTGAATAATACCAGGGGTAGCATAAATATAAGAGGACGTGTATATAATGCGCTCCTGGTCAAAGTTTAGCTGCGCCTGCTCTCTGCCCTTTCGGGGGCCTGTGCACGTTCTTCCTACATAGTAGTAAGTGGAATTCTTAGTTATACGGGAGTTGAAATAAATCGGATAATGGGTCCAAAAAAAGTCGGCTTGTTGACAGATGGTAAGTGCTTGATTAGATTGGTAGCAAAGAAAGGTTCAGAAACGCCGCTGCCTGCTTCGTACGCGCGTTTCTAAAACAAGGCAAGAAAAAGGATGGACGCATCCTGCTCCTTAAAGAGGCTCTATCACCGATTGAAAGTCTGCAGAATCTATCAACATCTAGGGATATGTAGTACTATCAATCTAGCACTTGCTTGCATCAAGCAAAGGAAGGCTCAACGCCATTTCTTTTAACGAAACAAACAAGCCACGAGCGTCCATTATCATTAAGTAAAAGTTGGTAACACCTCGTACTCTGTGGGAGCAAGCTGTAAAGGTTAAGAATATTACTGCCGCTAGATGGCGCCACGGTATTTTCTTTGACAGTGCCACTTTAAATCAAAAGAATCGTGTCACTTTTACTTCCTTTAATTTCTAAACTGGAAAAACGTGAACTTTGTGCGATATAATTTTTTGGGTTGATAAGTGATAAGGTTGTGTTACAGCCTAGCGACAAGGGACTTCGCTATCGACATCACCAGCCGTGCAGTCTATCGTTAATGAACCTCGACTGTGACCTCAAAAAGATGCTGGATATGCAAGCAAATATCTGTCTGTGTAGCGAAAGCATGGCGTTTTAGTGCAAGAATCAAAGGTAACATAATACGCAATCGCTAACGACCAAGCTGTCGACGCGCCATTAAGCCTCATTCCCTAATACGCAATAAAAATTGGGCGTTGCCAATTGACTGCATGTTCCCGTCATCTCTCGGCTGAGTTATTCGCCAACTCCAAAGATAAAAACTGCGCAAAAAAGACACCTCACCCCGCATGTGACACGTCCTAGAATTTTGATTGGTTGGGGAAAAAATGGGTCAAAAAGCTAACTCAGTTTTAACAATGTCAGTGATTTTTCATGCTTTCAAGAAGCTTAATTTGAGAAATTTTTGTAGTGGCAGAGCAAATTCCGTAGTTCTTTGTTCAGCTTCAATGGAAATGATTTTTCACACTTTGGGATGGGGGGGGGGGGGGGATGGTGTAGAGGAGAGGAAACACTAGCTCGAAGAACGAATTGGATTGATGAGAGCATTGTAATCTATACCAACGTTGTTTTCTTGACGCGAAAAAGAGGGGCCTACTGATGGTCAGTATAAAAAATATCGCAAGTAATTGCAATTGCTCAGTTTTACTGTTTCTGGATGCGCCATTGCTGTCGTTGTTGCACGCCGTTTGCAAACATTCAGAGACTTCGTACAACCGAACCACTGAGGGGGGGGCCCCCCCCCCCACAACCTGTTGATTAATTATATGTGCGCGTACGAACCGGGTGGAGGCGAGGGGGTGCAAAATCGCATACAACTGAAACGTAAAATAAAAAGTGATTTTTTTTTCCACCAAAAAAATGAAAAAAGTAAATAGAATTAGAAATTTGAGTTCTGAAGATCACAATTACTTGACCGAGCGAGAGATGCTGCCATGCATTAGTTTATTTTCTATACTTGCAGGGCAGAAATCTATGTCTACCCAGGGCCGTAGCGAAGGGTACTTGGTTGGGGGGGGGGGGGGAGTGACTGTCATTTTGCCAACTCATCTTATGATTTTGCCAACTCATCTTATGATTTTGCCAACTGGTTTAAAGAATGCCACTAGTGCTGCTAGTAAAGTACTTTTGAGGGGTCCGCCAAGCTCAGCTTGGGGGTCTGGGGGAGCGCTGTAAGCTCCCTCAGCGGGGTCCGGGGACGAGCCCCGGAAGCTGAAGCATTTTACGCTATTTTAGTGCCTGTTTCTAGCCTCCAGTGAACACTGAAGCAACAAATTGTCAAGCAAATTTTGGTGATTTTTTTTATTCATATTTTAGGATGGTAGGTTTCGTAAAAATTTTATTGTGACTAAATCATGTTTTTTTTTAGATTTTTTTTTCCAAATTAAATTAAACCGAGTTCAGTTTAGAATTATATAAACAGCCCAGCTGGCCATTGACGATTGAGGGTTGACTAAATTGTACATTTTGGACTTTTAGGCTATAATGAATGACGACGACTCCTGTGTGCAAGCATAGGCAGCAGATCAGGGGCAGAAATTTTTTTTTGAATGTACCATCGTAAGGTGAAATTAATGAAATCTTTTTCTCAGTTGTATCCCAAACAACTATAGGCCTAGAGGTAATATTGTAAAAAAAAAACTGTCACATTTTAAAACAAAAACATGCTCTAGTTTTTAAATAATGGAGCGTCGAAAGACGAAAGAAATGGCGAAACTTTTTACCTCAGTTTTGTCCAAAACAACTTGATGTATTATTGGAGAAGAGCTTCCACATTTGAAATCAACATGCTCCATTTAATTTTTTCCCATTGATTCAGGGGATTTTGAGGACCGGTCATTAGTTATGGCCGGGGGGTGGGGTGGGAAATGAAAACTTTAATGTGACCACTAAATTTTCGATGACTCCCCCTTCAAGACCTGCAAAAACCTTGATTCCTCCCACCCTAAGGTCCAAAAATGATGTGAACAACCCCACGAAAATATTTTACACCCATCTTTTGTCGAGATTCCTACAAAAGTATGATGAACACACTGTTTGCTTATATGACCACTTCCTAACATATAGTCAGAAACTAAAATGCAGAAGACGCCAAGAAACCAGGTGCCAAAGCTTTTCTATAATTTTTTTTCTTAAACTATACTTCCAGGAATAGTATTATTAGTTTGAAAACCTTGTAAACCGCATGGGGGGTCTGGGGGGGGGGGCTTGCCCCCCAGAAGCTGAGCCGTTTTTGGAAATTTTGACTGCTGTAAGTGCCATTTTTGTGATCCAAAAATGACTTTTTTTCCAGTTGGTCAGTGTGTTTTTGACCTCCCCCTTTTGATGGGACCTGAAAAATGTATGACCTCCCTCTTGAGAGGGTCTAAAAACTTCATGACCCCTCCCATCCTCCAGCCTCCCCGGCGATAAATAATTACCGGTCCCATAAGGTAATTTTTGCCCTCATTTCGTGGCCCTTTTTTGGGCCACTTTTGTCCTTTAATATGGGATCTTATGAACTCTTATCGTCAAATTTTGGACCTTCGAAATTAACAAGTTTAAAATGTTTAACAACTTTCATTTGAAAAATGTAGTTGTTTCTGCATTAATACAAATTCAAATTTAGTGGCGATAGGTTAACAGAAAAAGGACAACAAAAAATCAAACAGCTAATTCAATTTTTCCAACTCGGTTTTTGATTTTGCCAACTGTACCCGATTTTCATGAAGTACACAGCTTTAGTTCACGTTACTGTTTTAACTAAAACCAAGGCACTGATTGACTAGCAGACGAACTAGTAAATCAAATAGACAACTGCATTAATTTTTTAGATTTATTTGATATCACAACTTCAGACGGCGATAACTTGGCAGAAGTCCTTACGCACGGTTTGTTTTATGCAGAGTTTGTTGATATTTCTGTTTTACCTAAGAAACGTTTTAAATCCTGGCAGTGATGTTGTGTTTTGGTATATTAATATGCCAGTAATTTTCTACCCTCCTGAAATACCAGTTACGAGTTGCTCCACGCTAAAACCCCTTCTGAGCGGCACTGTCTAACAGAAAAAGAACTATAGGAAGTAAAATAGCCAACTCAATTTTTTATTTTGCCAACTGTGTACGATTTTCGCGAAGTTAATTGTTATTACGACTTCAAACTCGGTGGGGATACAGTTTTGTCCACTTTTTGTTTTTATTTTCTACATTATCTGTGATACTTATAAGCTATGTTGGTGACATAGCAAACAAAACGACCAAGTCAATTTTCAATTTCGCCAACTACACAAATTTTTGCGGAGCTTCCTTTCCCCCACTCCTTACAGCCTAGCGATGCAGGGAAGCAACCAGAAATGATCAGGGGCAGCGTTTCACTTACTCCAAGTTACACAGAAGTGTTGCGAAAACTGATGGGAAAAAAATGTACTGTAAACTTTACTTTCAAACTGACGATATGATGATAATAATTAACCAGTACTCAAATTTGCAGTGACAATTGCAGTGAAAATGCAGTGAAAATTTGTCCGATTTTGCCAACTCGACAACTCGAATTTGCCAACTGTATGTGTTTCTTGGATGGTTGGGGGGGGGGGGGCATCCCCGCCCAGTCGCTTCGGCCCTGCGTCTACCCAGTTGCTCTACGTCGAAAGTGCTAGATAATAGTAAATAACGCTATGTTGCCACTTTAAGGCGTTTCTTCGCTCGCCATTAAGCAACAAGTTTAAGTTTACAAGTTTACAGTAACCAGCAGTGTCGGATTGGGCCGCGCGTGAACTCAGGGAGGCCTTGTTTAAGAAATTAAAAAAAAAACAATTTCAACAGAATTCGTATGAAAATTGCGCCCGCTCAGAGTTGCATAGGAAAACGTTTCAAATTCACTCATGTCTTTAAAATAAGCTAGTTTATATGGCTCCGACCCGGGCCAACGTCCCCTCAACCCCTCCCCAACTACAGGAGGCTACTGTTTCGATTCGAAGAAACATTTTAAAAATATTGGTAATGAATTCATATGAACCAGTGGACGGTCTAGAACGAAGCGAGGGGATGAGAAGAGACGAGACACGCCATATTGTTTAAGATCTCGTTCATAACATAACTTTATAAGATCTGGCTACGTACTCTAATTCTCTGACTATTGATTAGATTTTGTTACAATTTATTAAAATCAAGGCCACTGGGTTAAAGCAGTCCTGTTCCATCACCCAAGGCCGCTATTTTTGTTATCTGTCCCACCTGTAGATGACGTTGAAGTAAAAACTGGTCGATTGCAACTCATTTCTTACCTCGTTCATAAGTTCTGTAATAGTCTGGTCGTAGTAACTACGTTTGTGGTATGTGTAGCTAAATATTCCATTGGACACGCAGCCAACAACCAGGAGGGCAACAAATAGCCCACGCATCTGAAATTGAAACAAAACAGCTTCATTAAAACGTATGGCATATTTGTGCAAATAATCTAGTTACTAAAGCAAGTTAATTAGTGATAACGTGTGACTGGTTTCCCCTCATCAATAACACCAAAGTTAAGGCCATTATAACAACTGGTTTATAGGCGCATGCAGGCTTCTTAAATTATCGTGGGTCAAATATTTTTGTGTGAGTCTAGGTCCCTCAGCTATAATTTAATATTTTTGCTAATTTTAGTCTATTCCAGCTACACCATTTTAAGCATCACGAAATTAGCTTTTCAAATGTCCACGCCTCTAGATCAATCCACAGCCGTAACGATGGATACTTATTTGTTTGGGGAGGGAGGAGATCTGTTTTCATCTGCATCACTCTTTACCCATCGTGCGAAAATGCAGATTTGCAAACCTTCTGTAAGAGATTTGTACTGGGCATTTATAGCCAATGGGAATTAACACCGTCGCCTCGCCACGTGACTAGCTATTGTAACACGAAATCCACCATGTTGAGGGCACTTTTTCTTCTCGAATTTGTCTTCATTGGTGGACCCTGTGCACACGATTCTAACGATTTGCAACAATTTATGCCAACCTGGAATTGTTCCCAAGCAGGAATAAACATGTTTGCTACAGTTAAAAACACCTATTCTGTTACAGGCGGTTTTTTTTTATCACAACAATGCACCCTGAGAATAATTAAGCATATAATAATCTACTGTTACGAAATAGAAATGAATTTTTTTTTAATCACGTGATCTCCGTTATACTATAGCGCTTTTACCCATTACATGCTCTGTTTTCCTGCATGGGGACGTAATTTGTGGTCGTTCCTTAACACGTGTTACCCACTGGAGTCCATTTTAAAAGGAAACAGACTCCCAAAAAAAAAACAGTTTCCCAATAATGTGCCGAATTCATTGTCTTTGCCGTTATCCAATTCGTACATTCGAAAGAAGCATCCATAACATGGTCGTGGAAGGGGCTTTCACAATACTTGTCACGTTTTACGAAATCCGGATTTATTGCATCATTTTTGCCAAAATTTCAAAATTAGTGCTCGTGTGCAGTGTGTCTAAACTCTAAACCCCAAAAATACACAATTAAAAATTGTAAAAAAAAAAAAAATCTCACTAACCACGTATCGCAAAACTTTTCTTGATTAATGGCTAAATCGTCTTACTGGCGGCAACATACTAGCGTGTGTCTAAATTAATAATACCATTGCACCCGTATTGAGCGTATCAGTTATTTACTCTATAAACTTTGCCTCCCCCCCCCCCACCTCTTCCCCACTCCTTGATCCTCTTCTTCCCTCTTGTTTGTGTGATGAGGTGTAAATTTGACGAAATTGTTTGGCTTATGAAAGAACTCCAAATCAAATTTCAACCCGCTTCAACTTGCGAAGACTTGCTCTTGGGCCAGTCGACTCTAACTGGAATGACAGAAAACCTTCACAAATCTTCACCAAGTTTGTTTTCGCATAGAGTCGCCTGGATTGAGAACACAACCGTCCCATCCATTCTTATTTTAACCTGTCTATATCCGAATTAATATAAAACTTGTCTCCCTTCCCCCACCAAATTTTCTTTCCAGGTGTTCCGACGAAACATAGGTTTGAAATTCCGCAACCGTAAGTCAAAACTCATCCCAATTCTGCCGTAGGTAGGGGCCGAACACAAATGACATTATGCAAGGGGCGGGGGGGGGGGGGGGAGAATATCTCCTAGATGCCACATTTTAAAACGGGTTTTTACCAAGGGATTGACTAACGGTAAGGAAACAGGACTTTGGCGCCGTACTTGACGTGGAGGATCGAGAAAATGGCGTTGGGAGGAATGTACCTTTAACTTGCGTGTATTTTTTTGTCCCCCCAAAAAAGAAACATTTGAAGAAAAAATACAAAATGTGTAACATCTCAAAAAACCACGAGGTATTTAAATTGCAGCTAGGTTAAGACATTTTGCTAACAACACCGTCTAGCAACAAGAAACGGTACTATATTGGTAAATCTCATATTCTTTCTTTTGATTATGTAAAACGCTCTACGCAGCGGATTTTAATCGTTCTTTTTGCATTTTTGAGACTTAAACAAGCAGCTGAAGCGACTGGTCTTCTGTACACTTCCATATACTTTCGGGCCACTCCCACTTCATACTTCCGTTTTTTTTTATTAATTTTAATACATTTTTGGACGCTGAATCTAATGGTGAAACCCGTTTGTCTCTGTCTGGTACCGTTCCGTAAATGGGCTCATTTGTCGGCCACTTCCGCCACTTCCGGTCACTTTCAGGCCACCTCCAACGAAAATATTGAGGCGCACCTCTCTATCACGCACTGCAACAGCCATCTCTATTATATAATCCAAAAGTAGGAACCATCATTTTGCCGGTTAAAAATGTGTTTTAGGCCTACTTTTGGATTTTAGGTGTGAATTGTCTGCTTGTAGGCCTAATATTTACTTGCCGTTTTAATTTCGTAAGTAGCAGCTAATGGAGAATTGGATTCGAGAATAGGCCTATTAATTCACGCAACATGGTGTCGAGATGCTAAGGTGTGTCGATAACGAAATCTTTTCTTTTTTTTTTTACGGTTGCGTGTCTTCCTGTAGCAGTTAACGCGACGGTCACATGTTATTATTTCATTGAGTTACATCGAGAAAGTCCATTAGCTGTAAGAAAGCAACGATGTTTTAATTTGCCGTGTTTTTTAAAGTCCACTTGACTACCACAGAAAAAGGCGACGGACGGACAAAAAAAACTCTGTCGATGGAAATAGAAACGAAATTTTTTTTTAGTCACGTGATCTCCGTTATATAGCGCATTTACCCCTTACATGCTCTATTGTCCTGCGTAGGAACGTAATTTGTGGTCGTTCCTTAACACGTGTTACCCATGGAGTCCATTTTAAAAGAAAACAGACTCCCAATAATGTGCCGAATTCATTGTCTTTGCCGTTCTCCAATTCGTACATTCGAAGGAGCGTCCATAATATGGTCGTGGAAGGGGCTTTCACAATACTGTCACGTTTTACGAAATCCGGATTTATTGCATCATTTTTGCCAAAATTTCAAAATTAGTGCTCGCGTGCAGTGTGTCTAAACTCTAAACCAAAAAAAAAACACAATTAAAAATTGTAAAAAAAAATGTTAAAAACCAAAAAAATCTCACTTACCACGTATCGCGAAACTTTTCTTGATTAATGGCTAAATCGTCTTACTCAACGTTACGCATGTGGCAATTAATTCGTCCACCAATCTCCGTTGATTCTGATTTCTCCTGAGGGTTTGGCAAAGAATTAATTGCCTTGGGAGATAGACATGGATTGGTCGATCAATAATAGGGTGCATGAGTCCAATCGTAACAGTATCCTAAAGGCTCAAAAATCGGCTGCCCAAATCAAAAGGAGCAAGTCTGTTTCAGCTCAATGTGATGCCAGGGAAGTTACAAAGCCGGGGATCGTCTTTCCTTCTGGCCAGCGATGTTCCGAATGTGTGATATAACGGCACCCGCACGCAGATATGCCGCATATCATGGAGCGACGGTGTGCGCATGCGTCGTGGATGTTGCACCAAGATCGCGTTGGTTGAAGAGGAGCGATCTTCCGGTTTTGGCGCGCGTGGGCAGAAATGGTCGGGACCTGCTATAGATGGGGAGGGGGGGGGGGGGGGTTTGCACCGGGCCCGGGAAATTTCGGGGCGCCAGAATTGTACCGACACGAAGTTATGTTAACTGCGGAATTTTCTTAATTACTGACCCCTGTGTGAACCCGGA
>JAHWFP010085394.1:72273-95346 GCA_023313725.1 Lithobius niger | reverse complement strand
CGGGTGTGACCAATTCGCAAACGGGCCAACACAACCTCCTCACGGCGACTGCGGCGACACGCCGAGTGCCACTCCTCGACAGTGCCTTTAATGGCCCGTAACTTATTACCGTCCTGTCTGTCCCACAAGGTTTGCCAAAAAGCGTGTAACCTCAGACGCAGAGTTGGAAAGGCATCTGAGGGAACAAGGCTGAGATCCCTACCGAGAGGGCCAGAAAGGGCCCCTTTCGCAGCAGAATCAGCTTGTTCATTCCCTGCTATCCCAACATGGCCCGGGATCCAGCAGAAAAGAACGGTTTTCCGCTGGCCAGGCAAGCGGGAAAGCAAAGCTTGGACACGTTGTGTCAAGGGGTTCCGAGGATTGTAATTCGCCAAGGACTCCAGGGCACTCATGGAATCACTAAAGACAATGAAATGCGTGCCCTGAAGGTCAAGGATCCATTCCACCGCCAAACCAAGAGCCAAAAGCTCTGCAGAGAACACAGAATAGCCTGATGGAAGGCGATGGGCAACCGTTACACCCTTACTCACACAAGCACACGCCACGCCAACGTCGGACTTCGACCCATCAGTAAACAGGCGCTGATAACCGGCGTACTGAGAACTCAGCCGCCGGAACTCCTGTTAGTACCTTGCTGGTAGAGTGGAAGAGGGGACGATGAGGCCCCTTTGGGGGTGTTTCATGGGGTTACATGGCTGATTCGATTTATGCTGCTAAGAATGACTTGTGCACCAAATTTCATGTTGTTAGCTTGATCTGTAAGATTTTTTTGCCCCCCCAGCGGGGGGGGGTGATGGGGGGGGGGGGGGACGCTGAAGGCACTTGGGGTATTTCATGGGGGTATTTCTGCCCAGTGCTGTACAATAATATTTTAATAATTGCTCTGCCGCCGAGAATACTGCAGTCGCATCAAAATCGTGTTCAAAAGGCCCAGGTCGGTGTTACTACCTACATTTTAAGCTATACAAACTGAAAATCGGTTCGTTGGTTCTATCTCCAGGTGAAAGCAAAGGTTTTTAACCCATTTGGCTGTCCGTGTCAAGAATATTGTAGCTACATTAAAATACCATGCGAAAGGCCCTAGGCCTTGTCCATACCTACGTTTTAAGCTATAGGACTTGAAAATCGGTTCAGTGGTTCGATCTCAAGGTGAGAGCAAAGATTACCTCCTACAACATTAATGATTTATGCCCAGTGCTCTACAATAATAATTGCTCTGCCGATGAGAATACTGCAGTCACATCAAAATCGTGTTCAAAAGGCCCTGATCGGTGTTACTACCTACATTTTAAGCTATACAAACTGAAAATCGGTTCGTTGGTTCGATCTCCAGGTGAAAGCAAAGGTTTTTAACCCATTTGGCTTTCCGTGTAAAGAATATTGTAGTTACATTAAAATACCATGCGAAAGACCCTAGGCCTTGTCCATACCTACGTTTTAAGCTATAGGACTTGAAAATCGGCTCAGTGGTTCGGTCTCCAGGTGAGGGCAAAGATTCCTTCCTACAACATTAATGATTTCTGCCCAGTGGTCTGCAATAATAATTGTTCTGCCGACGAGAATACTGCAGTCACATCAAAATTGTGTTCAAAAGGCCCTGGTCGGTGTTAATACCTACATTTTAAGCTATACAAATTGAAAATTGGTTCATTGGTTCGATCTCTAGGTGAGAGCAAAGGTTTTATCCCATTTGGCGTTCCGTCACAAGAATATTGTAGTTGCATAAGAATAGCATGCGGAAGGCCCTAGGCCTTGTCCATACCTACGTTTTAAGGTATAGAACTTGAAAATCGGTTCAGTGGTTCGATCTCCAGGTGAGGGCAAAAAAGTCCCAACAACAAGAACAACAACAAGAAATGGCCGTACTGTGGACGCCGAACGGTTCGATTGTTGTCATTAAAATTTGCAATGCAGTGAAATAGTTACGACACGATCCCAAATACCGAATTTTGTCCTCTATGTAAATTCTGGGCTAATCTATAGGAGTTCAAAGTTTGACATTTAACGTGGAAGTTCATGCTGAGGCTTACATAAGGACCGCTACCGCTACCGCGGTCCTTGATAAAATTTTAGTCCAGCGGCCAGCACAAAGACCCAAAAGAATTGTCTGCGCAAATGGGAAATTCAAGATGGCGTCCAAAATTGGCGAAATACGGTCTTTTGCTTCTAGCGTCTAAACCGTTCATCCGATTGAAAATTAACTGGTTACCAATTATGTTTAAAATAAAATTTCCTTTAAAAAGTTCTATTCATATTTTTGGTAAAATTAATCCTTCTTGCCGAAATTCGTTACATAAGTCATTTTAGGCCATGTTAAATATACAATTCCTTACTTTAAACAAGTGCAGTACCCGTTCTAATTCGGCGTGTCGCCGCAGTCGCCGTGAGGAGGTTGTGTTGGCCCGTTTGCGCATTGGTCACACCCGACTTACTCACTGTTTCCTGTTGCGGGGGGTTGACCCTCCTGAATGTTCTTGGTGTCGACGGCCACTTACGGTCCGGCACTTACTTGTTGACTGTCGCCATCTTGATGGTGTTCGTCGTCGGTTCCATCTTCCGCATGACATTGCGCGTCAGTTGGGCGATAAGTCTGTCTTCCTGTCCGGTGTTTTTCAATTTTTGCAGGAGGTACAGATGTATGACAAGATTTAGATTAGGGGTTTGAATAACATCTCTGTAATGTGTGGTGCAGTGGCAACCCGGACCACTGCACTGTGACTGAGGTTGGTGCTAATGACCAAGTTGTCGACGCGCCATTAAGCCTCAATCCCCCCCCCCCGTTCTAATTCGGGTTAATGGACGTGATTAGGCTTAGATGAAAGATGAAGATGTATATTTTCCAACAAGGGTAATTAAAACGATTTATATTAATTAGGAGCTAAGCTATACGGCAGTTTACCTACGTTGTAGCGCTGTGATTTTCTCTCTAATTTACCACAAGTTCCTTCTATAAACAGCTGCAGTCCCCGTTCTAAGTTGGATAAATGAACGTGATTAGCTTAGATGATGATGTATATTTTCCAACAAGGGTAATTAAAGCGATTTATATTAATTAGGAGCTAAGCTATGGTAGTTTACCTACGTTGTAGCGCTGTACTTTTCGCTCTATTTCACCACAAGTTCCATCTTTAAACTGCTGCTTCACCTGTTTTAGTTTGGATAAACGGACGTGATTACTGATTAGGCATAGATGAAAGATGAATGTTTATATTTTCCAACAAAGGCAATTAAAACGATTTATATTAATTAGAAGGTAAGCTACGGCAGTTTAAAGATGGAACTTGTGGTAAAATAGCGAGAAAAGCACAGCGCTACAACGTAGGTAAACTGCCGTAGCTTAGTAGTGTATGTAGTAAGCCAAGGGTTGTGTTTATTTTTGTTAATAGAAGGCTAAATTTTTGTAATGAAATTATGACAGAATGTTAGGAGAAAGCTTTTTACACTTTTAAAACTTCATCACAGTTGAGATTAAAGACTTCATCTTGCTAGCCAATAGAATCTATAGTACTGTTTGTCAGCTGAAAGTCAATTTTAGGAAAACTAAAATTGGCATTGACATTACATTTCAGTTGTGCAGGAGAATAGTAACACAAAAATAAAAAATACTGTAAACAAACACGACAAGAGTGCCTTAAAAAAGGTTATGTGATCATTGAAGTTTCACTTTACTTGTTAAAATGTACACGAATTTTCAATTTAAAATCTACATGATTTTTAATTAAAATAAGCAAATGTACAATTGAGAAAAGTGCATCTGTTTAAGTGTGTTGGGATTTACCAACTAAATTATAGGTAAAGCACAACAGCCCTCAAACAGAGGCAATTTTCTCAAGTGTACATTTGTATATTTCAATTAAGAATAATCATCAAGATTTATCCGTGTACATTTTAACAAGTAAAGTGAAACTTCAATCATATAATCCTTTTTTTACGGCACATTTGACGTTTTTGTTCGTAATCCATTTACTATTTTTATTTGTTTATTTAAGTTAATTGTAGCGCCTAAAGGCATTAAAACAACATCCACAGAAAAGGGCAAAGAATTGCTCTCAAACGCATTTTAACAAAAACTAACTGCAGAAATGTTGACACTGTATAAAATCACGTTGTAAATCTAAACACTTTTTGAAAGCAATAAAACTTCTGGCATTCACAGTTTCACTAGTCAATCGTTCCAGTTTCTAACAGTTTTTGGAAAGAAGGAATCCGTAAGTACATTTATATTACACTGCACCTTATTAGCCTTCGTCGGGTGGTCATATCGCCCAAAATAGCTACGGAAATTTTATGTAGTGGTCTGGGTTTATAAGAGTATCTCTGTTATAGATCCTGTAGAACAGTCCTAGTCGACGATCCCTTCTTTGGACCTCAAGTAGCTGCCATTCCTGAGTGTTCACCAAACCATGCCAATCAGTATAGGTCAGGTCCATTCTTCGTGCACGTGTTATGTCTTTGCTAAACAGTTTATGGTTGATATAGGTAAAATGAAAGAATTCGTGTTTCAGCTGAGCGCATATAGTTTTAAACCAAACTAAGCTACGTTGTTAATTTCGAGGCCTTGACAGCTAGACACAATAGAATGGTGTATTTATTTCGTTGATGGAGGCTTTCAGAGCTGAACTGAACTGTTTCAAAGTGGGCAGCAACAATCATTAATGCATGCGCGTTCACACTTTCGCAAAAGAAAAAATGGCCAACAATTATTCACCCACGCCAAGTTAAACAACCATCACATCAATTCAAATGTCGAGAACATAAACCATTGTAGCACCACGCCACAGCCATAATGGATTACAAACAAAAATGTCAATTGTGCCGTAAAAAAGGATTATATGATCGAAGTTTCATTTTACTTGTTAAAATATACACGAATGATTGATGATATTTAATTGATATAAGCAAATGTACAATTAAGAAACTGCATCTTCTTAAGTGCTGTTGAGCTTTAAGAATAATTTAATTGGTAGAGCACAACAGCACTTCATTTTTTCGATTGTGTCACTTGCTTATTTCAATTAAGAATCATCAATCCGTGTACATTTTAACAAGTGAAGTGAAACTTCACTCATATAACCCTTTTTTGCGGTACGCTTGTAATTGTTTTTAACTATTTTTTCTTGCCTTTAAGCCTTCAAATTACAAGGAACAATGCAGCAACAATCGTCAGCATTGTAATTTTTCTTCTACTCCCTTTGCCTTTATAGGTTGAAATTGTTGCTGACGATTGTTAAATAAAAGTGTGCCAACCAACCCAATCCTAAGCCGAGTTAGGGGAACGCCATAGTGGAAATGGTATTTTGTCACTTCCCTGCGGTGTTAACAGCTTTCGTCAGGAAGGGGAGAGAAAATGGGGAAGGAGAACATCTTTATTAATAAAATCGAGTTGTCGCGTCAGACGGACACAACGAGACGGCCACACGACGGCCGACGGCCGCAAGTAAACACCCGGATCAACAGTGTGGCGCCATCTCTTGATAGTCAAAGCAAGCGAACGAAGCAACATGCACGACCGAGATGTAGTGGGCTATACTTGCGTAAATGTAGCACGAACCGTTGTCTCAGCATCTACGGCAGCTATCGTTCGACGCCTACAGTTATTATTTACGACAAGTCAGATCATGCTGTACGGATTTGTTAGCAGTTGTGTTGTAAACAAAAGACAGCATCTAATTTTTAAGTTTAAAAAGAAGCAATCGGGAGTTTGAGTACGAAACTGCTCGGTGTTTTAGAAAAAGAAATGCTTGGCTATTTCAGTGACTTGAGTGATCAACGTGGTAGCCTAACTGCATAGCGTTATGTCATGGTTATGTTCTGTATGACTTTGTAATCTCTTTGTAATCGTTGGTTGCGTAGTGCAAGTGCAAGCGATGCGAAGCCAAAAGATGCTTTAATCATCAACACACGGGTTTTCCTTTTATTCATTTTTCAAAACGTAGCTGTTCCCATGGCTTAACATAGCTATTTTTGTTCTTTAAGGCTTAATAGAAACAAAGGTGTTTATTTCCATTTTGCTTCCACCTCGGCCCCACGTTACTAAGGGAGACGACTGATGACTTTTTATTATTTCTTTTTGCCCTTTTTCCCGTTTGGCAGTAAATCAGTCCGACGGCCAGATTTTTATAGCCAATCAGTTCTTTTTTATTTACTTATACCCCGTTTGGCGTGTGACGTTACAAATTAGTAGCTCCCAATATGCCGCTAATGAAGAATATGCCGATGTCTGGGGTCTGTGTCATCATCATATTCCTCCGCATTTTCCCAATCCCGCAACCCAGCATCAGAAAATGGTTCTCCATCCGCCGCAGCCCTCTCCCCCCCCCCCCCCAAAAAAAAAGACCATTCATTCATTTTCCTTTTCGGCTGTACCTGTCTCCTTACTACTCTCCCCCTCCAGTTGTGCTTGGTAATTGAAAATGTTGACGTAAATAAATATTTTCTCTGGGTGGGAGTAAATTTTATACTTCCCTGCTAGAAAACGTATGACCACTTGGTTTGTGCTGGCACTTCATTTGTACTCTACTGCAAAACAACAGCAGCAGTGCTAGCAACACTCAAGTCAAAAGTCAATAAATCGCAACACATGACAACGCCAACACAATCAGTGCTGCAGCTAGCAATTTTCAAAGGAAGGGGTGCAAGAGTAAAATGTAGAGCCCCCAAAACTAAAGAATTTTGGGTTCATAATTGTGGCCTATTTTATAGTGGTTTTTGCTATGTTAGCCTAAGTTATCAAGCTCCTAGCTAACTACCGATGCGGGGGTATGAACCCCCTCCCAATGAGTGTGGTCCAATGATAACAGGGGGTTGAATGGCATAATAGTGAGCATTGGCTTCCTGCCAACACTGACCTTTACAGCCTTTATTAAACATACAGGCCACACATCAGGTTACAGGAAGTTGCTGCGGTGGCCAGCAAGTACAACTAAAGGGAGTGCCTCAATAATGGAGGCACACCCACAAAACTTAGGACACAAGTTTTATGTAAAAACTTTCGGCCATCTGCTTTGAATTTTGGGCCCCCTTGCCTTCTGGGCCTGGATGCCTTGCACCCTTCGCATCCCCCTTAATTACGGCTCTGAACGCAATCAATCACTTTACTGCCACTTACATATAAACAACTGCACCAAACCAACCCCGTGATGGAAACATCATGCAATCATTACAACACCCGTGCGTAGCACGGGCTTACATCTAGTCTACATATATAATACAGACCAAGCGGCCAAGTGCACCGGCCTCACCATCCCGACGTACAATCAAGAACACCACCCTGTAGCGCCATATATTGACGGGATTCGCCCTAAAATTCGGGTTGGGACACTTTTCCATGGAATCAAAGCTGCAACAAACTTTTAGTTGCGTGGAATGTGCCATTGTCGGCGTTTGACTTTAAACTTTCGTGAATGAGCTAAGAACAAATATCCGTGTGTAAGGGACCGGTCATTACTTATGGCTGGGGGGGATGGGTTGGGACAGAGGCAGAGGAACTTAAAATGTGACCACCAAATTTTTGATGACCCCTCCCCCCTTCAGAGGCCCTGAAAAAAATCGTGACCTCCCCTATCAAGGTACAAATATAATGTGAAAAAAATGCACCCTAAAAAAATGCGCTTTTCGTATATCTATTGAGACACTGAAGATGATTCCTGTAGCCAAGATTAGTGCTGCAGCCAAATTAAGTACGTAGCTCTCCGTACCGACAGTTACCATTAGGTGTAAGGAAACGTGTCTCGTTTTTAACGAAAAGACATGTTGAGTTAAAAATTTTCAATAAAATGCTCCTTACACCCATTTGTCATCGAGATACATACAATAAGTATGATGAACGCACTGTTTGCTTGTATGCCCACACCCGTAACATAGTCTGCACCTGAAAAACATATTAAGCCAAGAATACAGGTGCCAAGGCTTTTCTACACACCATCTGTAACATAGTTAACACCTGAAAGACAGACGAAGCTGTCTTAAAAACCTGTAAAAACTATTACCTGCAGTAATGGTGCTGATAGCTCAAAATCCTGTAAACACTCATATCATGGGGGTTGTGGGGGGGGGGGGAGGCTTGCCCACAGATTTAAGCTGAGGCTTTTTAAAAGAAATTTAGACTGCTGAAAGTGCAATTTTTCAACTCCAAAAATGACCTTTTCTTCCAGTTGGTCTGTGTTCTTGTCCCCCCCCCCTTAACAGGATCTGGAAAATGTTTGACCCCACTCCCACGAGTGGGTCTAAAAGTTTCATGATCCCCCCTAATTTACCCCCCCCTCCCCTAGGTGATAAATAACGACCGGTCCCTAACAGCAAACATCTTTACACCAAACGACGATAGGCCTCGAAATTGGCAGCCTGATACGATGGAAAGGCGCATGATCACTTACAAAAAGGAGTTGAATTGTTCTTAAGTGGGCAGCAAGAATCACTGCATGCACAAGCGTTGAACTGAATTGCAATTTATTTACATAAGCCAAAGCTGGTCAGAACAGCCATGCGCCCAATACAAAAAACTTAAAGCGTTGTTACCAAATGAACGACAATTGCTTGAACAATTTAGCGATGCAGGGTACCGAGGTGAATTGTCTCAAAGGATTAACTTACTCAAAGGACTTGCTTACTGAATGCTGGATTTCTCAGTGATGAGTTTTTTTTTGCCTTCAGTCAAACAAACGTTGCTTCTTCTCAGGGGTTGCACCTAAATATCCGTGATAATATCCGGACTTTTCCAGGGAGGGATGAGAAAAGGAGAGGGAAGAGGGGGAGGAATGGGGGAGATCGTATTATTTGCTTACTGAATACGGGCATCAAGTAAAGGGAGTGCATGCGGGGCATGTGTGCATGGGGGTGGAGGAGCGACGGGCACCTCACGTGTTTGGTCTTTGGTGTTACAAATTATAACCAAAGACCAAACACCTGAGATGTCGACGGGAGGAGGAGAGATATTCAGCCCCCACTCTGGGGTAGTGCGGGTGGGGGTGCAGTGGGATGCAGGGGCCCGGGAGGGGACATAGGTGCGGGTGGAGAGGTGTTGCGCAGCATGTGCACGGGTACAGCTAGTTACATTATCAAGCAAAGTTTCAGGTGAAAACAAGTACCACAAAAAATAAAGCAATGAAAACGGACGAGCGTGTTAATTCTTTTGCCGGCAAAAAGTTGAAACTGGCACATTGTTGCCTCAACTAACAATTTCCTCTGCGTGGTCATCTCAGCGGCAAGTCTTAAATGATGTCATGCATGAAGGACAAGGTTTTTTCCACTCTGTGCGGATCACTTAAATCAATGGCAGTGTTTTCTGGGGATGGGGGAGGAGGAGAAGTCTGGGGGGGGGGGCGGGAATGTCCGTGTGTTGAGCATTGTGTCTATTAGCCTTGCTCTTTGCATCTAATGCTATAACAAATAATGATATTGAGAGTGGGTGGGAGGCCTGTACATCTGTTACCATTATGCATATGATTAACGCTTTGACTGAACCTGAAATGTAAGTTCTTCTTATGTTTGAGATGGTGACCTAATCAATTTTTTTCCAAATCTCGCAATAGGAAGAGAGGCAGGGGCAGTATTTAATTAAACTACCCATCCAAATCCAAGAAGTAGAAGAGGGAGGAAGAGAAAGAGAGGGACGGATAGGACAACAGGAAGGGAATGGAGAATGGAAGGTGAGGATGGAGGGAGAGAAAGGGGGAGTATAACAGGAAGAAAACTTACCCGTCACAGTGAACAGGTAAAATTACCCTTCAAACACAACATTGGTTACGAATACAGCGAAACAAAAACCCAGGTGAAGCACGTTGCGACTGCTAGTATACACAAACATAAACATGCTTTGTGTATGTATATATAATTTTTGGTAAGGGCAAATGGGGGAAGTAAAATGACAAGTAAAATGACGCACCTCACAGTAACTGCCATATTCTTGTATCGAATCCCATGCAGAGCAGTTGTGTTTTCTTTCTTTCCCCGAATAGTTCATCTTCTGGTCCCACAATTAGCTGACTCTACTTCGCTAGACCAAACATTGTTTCACTTGCCGTGTACAGATTTACTGGACGGAAAGCCAAATGAGTATAGTTAGTAATTAATTAATACGGATGCACACCCATCCAGTTTTTCTTTTGGACTTCATTGTAAGACTGCCTGAGCTTGGAATTGAATCGTCGACCTTTGAGACCACGGTAATATCCAGACAGTATGAGACCTTGCTGTTGCAGAAGCGTAAAGATGTGATGCACCACAAATTATACTTGCTAGATTCATACAGCAGTCTCTCTACGCATACTACACTTTCCACAAATCCTTCTAAAAACCTTCCTGAATTGCTACCCTCGTTGCAACAGGACTTCAACGCGTAGTACAAAATGGATTGACACATTCTGTGGGTAAACCAAGATTGTACCTACAAAACTAAAATCTGATTAAGTCAGTACAATAATTACAATTTCATTTTACACAACACTAATTCGCTGCAGTGCACATAGTGAATAGTTTAGTTTTTAAACAATCCAATGTGATTATAGTATAGAGTGTTGTCTGCCACTAAAACAGTTCAGTTCTGCACAGTATCATTATAGAAAAGGGTTTTTCTATTTAGTGTATCCTGTAAAGGAACTTGTAACAGGACAATCAGATATGTTAATATGGTGGCCATGATCTGGAAAAAATAAGCAAATATAAAACTCATTATCGTATCGTCACAGATCGTTGTAGAAGAAAATGCAGGGAAGTCTTGCACTTTCAGCAATCCTAAAATACAGAAAATTTTCCAAAATTTCGTTAAAATGCTTAAAAAGTGACCAGAACTTCTAACACTTGTCATAAAAAATTATATCTACTTCTGCCTCAAACATGATATTGGTGCAAACGTGACAGTGCGGAATGATGAAATCGTGTCAACTTTAAGCCACAAGCTTAAGCTATTAGACTAAACCATCATTTCATTTTCATGCCCGATCTTTTTGATCAAAGTCGTCTCACCATTTTCCGAAATGGAGTTAGAACTGTGTCGAGATGAACCTTTTAAGCGCACTGTGCCGTCTGACAACCCTCTTCCCACGTTTACCTCCACTTTACGAATTCATCATACATATCCGTTCCACCAGGTAATGTTGGTACTACTGTACCAACATGCAAGACCCAGTGTTATACGGTAAAGGTAATGAGGTCTACTCTGTTGGGTGCTTTACATGCTCATTTATGTGTTTAGGCCAGTACTGAAGACCTTTTTGTAGAAGAAACCTGTGTCACGGAGGGGCCTTCCTAAACCGGATACGGAATATGCGGTAGTGAAGCACTCTACTAACCATCAGGTCATGGATGTTAGCAGAACTAGAAACGTTCACTGGGATGCTATTGAGAAAACCTGGTACGAATAATTGGAAGCTTATACCATCCATGCCAACAAAATTCGGACCTTCAACGCCAAATAAAATGTGCCAAATATTTTAGTTCGCTTCAAGCGAATAATATTTAAGTCATTGACTCGTCATATCATGTGACGTCATTTTAAACATGGTGATCCACTGAATATAAACGTTTTTGCTTAGAAATTTTTTTGTGACCTTCATTTGTACTATTAATATTAGTTGTTTATGCTGACGACCAAATACAGAGCAGCAAAATAAAATCGAACAAAAGAGTTACAAAAATAGAAACTGTATTAAATATTATGGAAAAATTGTATATCAACCAGATTGCTAATTTGCAATATTCAACCCTGCAAAAATTAGATACCTAAATAACTAATAGAAAGCGTCAGTAGAAACAGAATAGGTTGTGCAAACTAACCAGCAAGCCAAAATCCGAAAATATAAACAGACTTTTGAATAAAAAATAACAGCCGTCATTAACCTCAGCATTTATTACAAACGTAAATAATAATCAACGTTAACGTAAGTAACATAAGTTTTAATACGAATGCTTTAGGAACTAAAGATTACACGAACAACTTTTATTATTTCGATAATAAGTGAAATAATGCAATGAATTTCAAACTTTTGGAACTTTAGAAGCTTTAGTTTGTTTTATTGGGTTAGCTTTTGTGACAGGAGCAGTTATACAAGTTGAAGCCAACATTCTAAATGAAACAACTGCTACTTACTGTTGTAAATGTTGTCATATTGATTTTAAAAAGTCTACCAGCTGAAGTTATTTCTACTGGACATTGGCTCAACAAGGTGATCAGAGATTGTATCTGCAAAGAGAACCTAATTTATTCCACTTTAAACAGTGCGCTTCAATAATAAGAATTTTGACTCGTTCAACCAATTAGAAAGTAAAAGTTAGCTTTGATTGTGATGCAAGAAGCCATAAATTATTACTTCTGATATTCTTCTCCTGCCTTCAACCACATTAATTATGTACTTTACTAATATTCTTTAGATGACGTGTGATAGTCAAGCAAGGTTTCACAACCGGTGAGGCGCGCCTCCCGTGGGAGGCACGGGTAAAGTGCAGGGGAGGCGCGAGCCACTGCCTGCGCTGAGAAGTTGAACAGTGGTAATTTTTTTTTAAAACTACGCATCGTAAGGATCTCGTTAATGACGGCCTAAGACATGCTGTCAACCGTTTGTAAAAGTAAATATTTATATCTGATTTTCAAGTCCTACAGTATCATTCATTTTATACTTTAAAAAAAATTACGAAGCAATGGGGGGGGGGGGGGAGGGAGACATTCCACAGGACGAAGAGCCAATGGACCGAGATGGGTTAAATAAATACTGATGGAAACTTGTTTACGTTGCCTTTTGGACTTATATGTCAGACTGCTTGAGTGGGGAATCAACCCCGACCTTTGAAATCAAAGACCGAGGTCCTACCGCTAAGCCATACTGACACGGCCACGTCTAAAAAGCAATATATATTTAGGTTTGCATCCGTATTTATTTTAGGCATTCCATGCTGGCCCCGATGGGGAGGAATACTGCAGGAAAGTCCGGAGAGGGAGGAATACTGTAGAAAAGATTGGGAACCACTGTATTAAAGAATGCTAGTGCTGATAGTACTAAACACTGGTAGGAAAACAAAAACAGTTGGCTAGCAATAGTTTTAACCCATAGTAGTAATGTAATAATAAGCAGACCTTGAATTCGTTAATTGTGAATAATTTCAGATTCAAATGAATATCAGAGTATATAACAATGCAGTGTTTATTGATATTAGTTTTTTTTTTTAGTTTAATATCTTTACAAGTACTTCGGACACGTTAGGAAAATAACTGGCTCGTGATTTGACAGTTCTGTTTTACAGTGACAATTCCCAAAAGTAGCTAATTAATTCGAAAACTAGCGGAGTCTCTCGCTTCGCTCGCTCATTCCGCGTCGTCTCGCTACGCTCGAGGAGCTTTCATCCTGCAACGCTTGTGCTGCTGACAGACACACCACGTCTACAACGATCAAGTAAATGGCCAGAGTCCAGTACGCAATTTTCGTAAGGCTTCACCGCATAAACAAATGATAACCATAAATCATTCCAACAGTCTGGCCATGCGAGAGCTACGTGCGCATCGATCCATGCTTACAACAATTTCTTTGATTCCAAGGGCATCACAAAATCATGTGCTGATTATTTCGACGCAAACTAATTGTAATTATTGCTCACATTTTGGCCATCACATTCCTAAGAGCGCCTGCATTTCATCTATATCATTCAAAACATATGATTTGTGTGTTTGCACATTCGTACGTCTTCTCCTCCAGACGTAATCCCCTATGAAGGTGAAAGGTGAAAGATCGAGAGACAGCAAAGCGAGACACACATTGATAAGGTTTAGTTTATATGGAAACCCACGAACCACCGTGCTTCAGAAACACGAATGTTTGACACCCTTTTAAAACCAGGTTTCCATGCATAAAGTCAGTTAATACAAAACCAATTTTAATATCTATATGTGTTACGTTGCAAAATACGTCGTCCGTTGAGGTGAGTTTGTGCATGCATCCGTTTCCAGATCATCTCAGTGTGTAACTAATAGCTTCAAGACGATCCATGAATCATGTAATTTCTATGTACTATTTATTGTACTGATTATTATGATGTTGCTCATAGTTCGTTCTTCACATTCCTCAGCATATATACATCTTACCTACATCATTCCAAACATACGATTTGTTTGTTTGGACGTTTGGACGTCTTCTCCTTCAGAAGTAATCCCCTACGAAGGTGAGAGATGAAAGATTGATAGAGCAAAGCGAAACACACACTGAAAAGGTTAAGTTTACGTGGAAATCGCACGCTCTGTTCGTTCAATCCACACACCTCCGAGCTTGTGAAACACGAATGTTTTGACACCGTTTTAAAACCAAATCTATTGTTTTGATTTTTCATGTATCAAATCAGTTAATACAAAACCAATTTTAAGATCTATATGCGGTGTGGTACAAAATACGTCGCCCTTTTAGGTGTTTTTTTCCGTGCATCGTTTTCCAGATCATCTCTCTTCGCTCGAGGACGTTTTCATGAACAAACTAGGACGTCATGAACAAACATCATGAGGGTTCAAAAAAAAACTTTGATGTTATTATTTCAGGGTTTTTCGGTTTTGGAGGGTCATAGTATCAAGTAGTAGTGATGAAAATAGGCCTATACTGTGCGCAATTTAATTAGCTTTCGTTGGTCCTACTCCCATATTTGTAGGTGCTTTGGTTCCAGAGGAGTAGACGTACAAACACACACGCACATCACACGTCCTTAATGATGTAGATGTAAAACATTTCATACACAGCAGGACAGTGATTGACTCGAGATCGGACAGTCCTTTCCGACAGTAACAATTTCACGAAAGCAGCTCTTGAGTTCGTGAAATATGAAGCATTTCAGAAATCTTGAATATCATAATATTGCGCAAAGCCTTTGTTTACTGACATATATTGCGTTGGTTTTATTTCAATTTGTTGGTATAGGTACCTCATACACAGTGATAGGCTCCTGACATAATATTTCTGTCCTATCGTAAAACCTTCAGAGAAGTAGCTCATTAATTCTTGAAATGTAGACTTGTAAGGCTCTTCAGACAGGGCTTGAGAATGATTGGATCGTGATTTATTACTTTTGTCGTACACTAACTATTTCACAAACGCATTCGTGCATGTATTTTTGAAATATAAAGTATTTTAAACAGGCTTGAGATTGATTGGCTTGATATTTATTAGATCGGTCGTATACTAACAAGTTCATTAAGGCAGCTCTCGAGTTCGTGAATTGTGTAGCATTTAAGACACAGCGAAAAATTATTAAATGACTGGTTCGAGACCTTATGTAGTTCAAATGTATGTAACAATTTCATAACAGTAGCTACTTAATTCATGAAGGAACAGCAATAAAATTACTCAATTTTGGAAGTGGAATTGATCACTTCGCATACACACATAGCACTGACACTGTGCATAAGTAAAATTGTTAAAAAAATAATGCCAAACACAGTAAACATTAACAAATTTAGTTTCGTGTAAAATACACGAGTTCAACTGTAGCATCAGCTACATTTCACATTATTGTTTTTAAAACAACATGTATTCCCTACCTTTGCTTCATCCACTCTCAACATCTGCGTTCTGTCATTACGTAACAGTATTTTTAAACCAAGCCCGGCCTAAAAGTGACAAAGGACTCTATTATTGTTATACACTTTTTTCCCTCAAATCAACTGTATGAGTTTACATGTCTTCGAAAAGAGTTCCCCCAAGTTAGACAACCATAGCCAGGATTTTAAATCAACAACAAGCATGAAATAAATGAAAACCTTTAACGTAAGAAGAAAAATATGGAGTAAACCAATAAAAGTGGTAGGTGTCGTACGTAGTAGAACGAATAAAAATCTCAATACTGAAAACCATGAGAAGAGCCTAATGATACTTACTATCTTATGTTTTCCGTACTTAGGATGAAACTGCGGGCATTCGTAACAACAATGCATTTTTTATTGTTGGGCCTTTGTTTCAGCCGGCCTGGAAACGTAAATAATTAAAAGACAATGACCGAAAACCGAGGCCACTATAAAACAATGTCAGAAGGGCACGCCAGCGCCCGCGGGCATTGTTTTATAATGTCCCGAGGTTTTCAGTTATTATCATGCCAATTCATCGTACAACAGAAAAACACGAGCGCCGCTTCAACAGCAAATTCCTTGGCAATGAGATTACGCCTGCAACAATGTCGATCACGCCGTTCTAAAAGGCCTATTGCAAAACCTCTAGTGTTTCTGCCGACAACGTAGCAGGGAAAGGTTGTAGACGGAATAGTTTTGTTGTTGTTTGAAGGGGTCTTTCGGAATCAATTCATAAGGCAATGACGCAAGCAAATTTAGGCTTATTATGCTTGTTTTTTTTTTATGTTTACATATAGTTATGAGCATAAACAAAACAAAACAAATTTATGATTGTTGGTTGATGGGGAAAATTCCTATTTCCATTGTTTGCCGAAAAGGTAGTGACAGAAGCGAATTTATGCTAACGAATACTTGATTTTTACTTACAATTATGAGTAATATTTATTCTTATTCCTACACATTTCCCACATTCCAACGCAGTTCCAACTTGAAATCTTCCACCAGGCTGGTAAGTATAGTTGGTGGATAGCTCTCACCCTACCCGATGAAGGTTACCACCCAACTAATGGTCATTCATGCCAGTAGTTCCTCAACTTTAGGAAGGTAGCCTATAATGCTATCCATGCTCACACAACCGTCTGTCATTTTTTTCCTTATTTAAAATTTACTTGTTAAATGTGGAGATTTTCAATAGACGTTTAATTATCACTAATCGAACCTATTTGGCTCTCCGTCTTGTAATTACACCTTTCTTGTAACATGTCAAACATCCTGGTTTTTCTGTGTGGATTTCTCAGCTAAAGTATCGAATTTGTCGTCAACAGTGGGGCTGATAAACCGGCTTAAGGAAAAACAAGCTCTATGATAAGCTCCTCACTCATTCTATGCTATGTGAGCGTTTCTATCTCTATTTTGATACACAATTTGTCAGCTGACTGCGTATTTCAGTAATTTGTACCAGAGCATGCCAAGCGTTCAAGCATGCCAAGGGTGGTACACAGCATTGTCATTTACTGAATACTAAATAAGATATCATTGCTCAATGATATCTATTTTTGTTATTTAATAGCTAGAACTGTTCATTAGTGTCTAAAAAAAATAAAAACGGGTAGGCCTATAGAGTCTGCTTCTATACTTTGCTCCACATTATGTTTTCAGAAAACTGACTGTATGACGCCACGTTTTCTTCTACTACGAGTGCAAAAAATCCGTAAACATCCCATTCGTAGGCTCTAGCAATAACTGTGAACAATCTACAAGTGTGATATCCACATGTTTTTGCACTCTTAGTGTTGTCACACGAGTTGTCATCCAGTCAGTTTTCTGAAAACATAATGTGGAACAAACTATATCGAAGCTAAAAAGGTTGGAAGTTGAGTCAATATTCAAAGTACATACCTGGTGTTCGGGAAAACTAGCCAAGTAGATCAGCTGAGTAACTAATTTTCACCCAAAGAAATGTGTAATACAAAGTGACATGGACGTGCATTTCGATGATGTAATATAACTATACACTCTGTAGGCCTATCTAATGTATTACTTCGTAACATGTATTGTTTAATTTTACCGACAGTAATACCACGAGAGCATAGTTTAATACAGATTATTGTTTGTTAATTACGAGTTACATTCCGAAATAAAAAACACCGAATATTTGCGTGATATTTTTTTTTATTCCCCAGTTTTGGAATACATGCAGGCAGTTATTGAAAAAAAAATCTCTAAGCTATAGGCTACTCAAAACTAAGCTTTTGCTGTATTTCTAATGTTAATACCACGTTGCGTTGTAAACAAAATGGAAGTACCAAGGTGAACAAATGATTCATTAATACCAACTGTTGTTCAATATAGATCGGTGGTATTATTACCTTTGTTGTCATGTTGCTAGATGCATTAGATATCATAAATACAGCGTACATCCAAGGTAATATTTCAGTGGCCGAATCTCCGTACTCATTCGGATAAGAAAGTGCCTCATACGACTGCAAACATAAACTAAAAGTCAAATCTGCTAGCAATGCAGTGATCATTGCTGAGAACAAATCTTGCAGAGCTTCAACCAACTGATAAAACTGTTCGTATTTGGACTGAATTTCATTAAGAATTTCAGTCCCATTAGGTAGTCCAGAATTAAAGATTGCATTCAGTTCTGAGTTGAGGAATGAAAAGCATTCGGCACATAAACTGCAAGCAACCGCGAAATACGCATACACAAATAGCTCGTGCCCATACATAGCAAATAGGAAAATCGGGTATGCATACCTTGCAGAATCAAACTTATATTTCAAAGTAATTTTTATTACCCAATACCACCACAAAATAAAAATATAAGTAAACTGTGGAATGACATGCTTCATGAGGAACACACGTTTGTTAATTCTTCCTTTCAGTACTTTGTCCACACGTTTAAAACGTTGCAGAAGATCTCGAAATAGCTCTGCTTTTAACACGCAAAAAATACTGACCAAGTTTAAAAACATAATTGCTGTTAAACGATTTGCAATGGATACAATAAATGCAAATTGATGACGACTTGGATGTGCGAAGTGCATCACCATTCGTTCTAGTGAAGCAAAAAACGTTAAAATCCGTACTAATATCATGTAAAGATGGCTCACTCTCTTCTTCCAGTAAAAGTGTTTATTTTTTTTTGTTTGCATGAAGATGGAAATTCCACGAAAGGAGACCCAACACTTTACCTAAAATAATTACATAGTAAAGCAGTTCGTAAGTGAAAGACCTGTACTTTTTTCTCATTTTAGTACCTCTAAAATTGTAGTCAGTAACTGTAAGTGGTAAAATGTTTACTTGGCCGTGCATGATTTAGTTGTGATTATCTTGCTGAATACAAAGTTTGTTTGGTATCCTAATACTTTAAAACGTTGTTACCTGAAAAAAAAATCAATGTACATTTTTATTACTATTTTTCTCCATTTAACAAAATATTAACTAAGCAGGACATTATGCTGCCAAATAATTTACTCAAATTTGCTTGCTCATACTTAATTATTTTTAATGCATGAGAATAATGACTATCTTGGGTAAAGGACGTCTTAAAGTTTAACTACGCATTATTGGATGCACCAGATACGCACCAGATACTTCACAGCGATTTGTTTCTATTTAATTTAATAGATTAGGTTGAGTTGAGTTTTATTTTGAGTGCACTTCACTAAGAAATACAAGTTGGTATATCCCACACCAAAACAGATGATGCCTGTGTGGAAATAAAGGATCGAAAAAATAGAAAAGAGGGTTCCTAAAATCCAAAACTGCATAATTAAAAACACATTTAAATTTAGTAAAGTTAAAAGTCGTAAAGACTTATTCTGAAAGCTCATAAATTTTAAGACCCAAAATGCTGAATTTGAAAACTCATATTTTTTATCACTCGTAGGGTGAGTTAGAAAATTCGTCTTTGTTAAATGTGCATGCTTTTAAATATCATTTTACGTGTCAAATTTCAAAACTTCATGTCTGGTGCATGTCATGTCATGCCTTTCATTTCTGATTACAATTTCTGTGAATTGTAGTTGGACGATGAATAGGTTCGAGTTATAACCCCTCGCAAAATTTTATGAATTATTGAACTGAAATTTATCAATAAATGAAGTACTGCATGTGACAAATTTCAAATAAATTGGACAAAGAGTTTAACAGTTATCGTGAAGACAGGCAGACAGACATCACGGTATAAAACTTTACGAATAAAAAAAGAACGGGATAAAAAACAATAAAAAGCAATACTTTAACACAACAAACTAGAAGCAGCCCGCAATAACAGACATTAAAAATCTGCGATGAAATTAAAAAAAAATTAAAAAGTTAATTTATAATGCTGAACATCTGGCAAGGCGACTATGGTTTGATCTACTGTAAACCATTTAAAACAAAATGTTTTTTACACTATTCTTATAGAATTTTCCTTGAGATTGAGTAATATGGCGTATATTACAAATAATCACGACATCAGCAGTTGTTTGACAATATAAAATACAACCAGCACAATTTGTTTGGAGCGTAACCTGAAGAGATTCAAAAGAATCATACGACCAGGCAGAATTAACTACATTCCATAACCTGTAATGTTCTCACGGCTGAACAGAAGCAGATCTTAGCTTAGTTGCCTGATTAGGTTCCCCCGTGTGGTGAATAGAAAGTGGGATTCAGGCCAAGTCCTTGCCGGTATGTGCCAGATAAACTAGTGAGAGACACTACCAGGCATCTTCAGCGGCTATGCGGTCTTGTTAGTCAATTTGGTCGGTTCTTAATCTCGATCCCTGCGATTATCTGAGGTTTTCCGGTTCGAATACCTAAGTTTTCCCCTTTCTGCTGTACTATCTCATTCTTTATAAGGTTCAATTAAGCCATTTCATCTAAATAAGCAGGTTAATTTCAGATGATGTAGTGCTCTACGGATTTTATTTTATAAAAAAAAATAATAAAAAATTCAAACCCTGTTAAATGCAGAATAAATTTTCTGCAAAGAAAATATGGTTAGGAATTTTATTGCCACTTAGAGTTACCGAAACTGTATTATTAGCCCTACTACCCTCGCCTGCTGCATACTGTGGGCATATTGCAAATATCAAACTGTGTTACATTACGATGAACGGCTACAGTACTTACCAATGACGTGGCTGGCTGGATCGTGCAAATTGTATGCATTATTCACAGTAAAATAGATTGACGATGAACTTCAAATGATGTGCCATTGAGTCTCGATAGCTTGTGTAAAGAAAAATGGAGAAAGTAGCAGGGTTCAAGCACTTTTTTCAATTTATCGTAAGTATTTGTAGGAGTAATGTGTGCAGGTTGTCAGCCACTCGGAAGGCACAACAATCTACGGTGTTAGGCAAACATGTCATTGGCAGATGATCGATTTTGTTGTGTACTTTCATGGCGCTCACTCTTTATTGCCAGAATAAACCAATCATGGTGAAAGGGTAAAATTGATTCCTATTGCCATTAACCGATTACAAATTTTCCATTATAGAATATAATTTGACAGCACCTCCACCGGAAAGAGTTTTAAGAGGGATTTGTTGACTTTTGCGAAATTAGGTTTTGATGACCTTCTATAATGGTTTCACATCAAAAGTTCAGTGTATGCCATGTTCAATGTTAATTTTATTTCAATGGCAAAAGTCATCGGTATTCCATCAAAGAGTCCAAGCCAGCTAGTTTTCTTTATTTTGCACATTTCATTTCAGTTAATGGCTGATACTTTATAACCTTGGTGATGAGACTGCTGATCCAGGAAATGGACCAATCACTCCTCCGATCGGCAAACGCAGTGATGGATTCCTGAATTTTATCAAAGGCTTAATCCTATGCACCCGGGACGTCGTAATGGTTATAAACCTCGGAATTCCGTGACCAGAACCCTGATTGTATCAGCCCACGTCCATAATAAAGTCTAGGGCCAAACAGATTTGCATCTTACAATTCACGAGCTCGTCGTGACAAACGATCAACAGAGACTGGATGGCCGAACGTATGGATAGATGAAACTTAAGGTGGTCACCAACCAGAAGTTCGTCGGATACTGACATCTCATACTGGCAGTGACAGAACACTACCTTTCAGCAAAGAAACGTGCAAGATCTCAGAGAATCATCTAGACAACTGCTAAAACAGTTTAGAACAAAGGTGGTTTTTCAGCTGGCGTCGATTGGAAAGCACCTCCACACAGTAAATACAGGTGAACATATTTTTGTCCATTTTAAAACCTAAAAAAGAAGATTAATTCCTTTTATAATATCTGAAAAATATTTTATGGAAGAAGAAAAGTAGGGAACTTTTTTTAAAAAATGAGGAACTTTTATAATATGTTTACTGCATTGAAAAGTTTTACATGAAAAAATAAAAAGTAATTGTTTATTTAAGACTGTTAATGTTGGCCGTCCAACTGTCATACTTGGAGGCATATCCCTTCCATTTAACAAAGTATTGGATTTTCCCATCTTTTCCATTCTTCTTACGTAACACATTTTCTACGAAAAACAAATCGGGAACTAGGGTTTTTTGAAGTTTTGGTTCGTAAAAACCATTCCGAGCAGCGGTTCACCCGACTCGTCGTTCAGAAGATAAGTAACCGGTTGGGTTTTTTTATACTTCATGGATCGTGAAAACTTCGTTAGTAAAATTATGAAAATCCCCTTTATCGAAAATTTTCCTAACATTAGAAATCCTGACTTTGTTTCCTACGGCAAATTTGGGATTCTTCAACCACTGTTTAGTACTAGTTCGTCTCAACAAAGGTTCGTGACGTTTGGTCACTTCCCTCGGTTTCAGTTTCATGGTGGAATGAACCGTGTTGTTGTACTTGGAAATTAACTCGTCGATAATGCTTTCACACTCGTAATTCCCCTGTCGAAATTTCCATGTCAATTCTGGAGTTGAACCTTTTCCACATTCGAGTTTTCAGCATTCTGTTGAAACGGTCAATCACGCTCGCTGTTTTCTCAGAGTACATAGATTACATGTTGATGTTATGCCGCCAAAGTAGGGCTTTAAAGTCTTTATTGTAGTATTCACTACCTAAATCGATTCGTAAATTTTTAGGTGTCACTGCTGCGAGTATTTTCTTGAAAGTATTGGTAACGTCTCTACTGGATTAAGATTTAACGGGAATGGCCCAAGCGAACTTGGACGTAATGTTAATGCAGGTCAGCTGGTAGTTAAAACCTTTATAAAGTTTGCATAAGGTACCACTGGAAATTTTTTTCGGGTTGGTTTCTGAAGTTCTTTTACGAGTTGATCCACTTTTTTTTAATTTCCCATTCAGAACCTGAGTTCTGTTTTCATGATTTTCTTAAAGATTGCAGCGGCTAATTTTTCTCTCCATGCCAGAGAAGGATCCTTTCACTCTTTAAGCTTTGGAAATTAAACTTTATCGGCGGCTTGCCGATCTTATTAGTCTGAACTCTCGGAGTAACCTACAAGTTTATTATCTTTTCATCTTTTTAGTAATCTTTTTTTCCAGTTTGGTTCCCGGGCCACAGTATTGATAGCCCAGTAAATGAAGTTCGACCAGTAAA